>JAJTUV010001809.1:0-249338 GCA_021653895.1 Mastomys natalensis | reverse complement strand
TGAGCTTTTTAAGACTTGGGTTTCCCACTCAGAGAAAATAGCTACACAACCTCTCTAAGTCCATATTAATCTCTTCGTTTCCTCTGGACTCACATGGAGAGCATGATCAGCAATGAGAACTGACAGCTGAAAATGTGTACATTCTATAGTGTAAACTGTACCTTAATATAAAATGGGAAGGGTCACTTAGCACACACACAATCAAAGCACATGTTAAAGCACAACAGGTTAAATTATTGAATACAGGGGAAAGAATTGGAAATAGGTAATAATGAATAGATTAAATGATAAAACTAATAACTAATAGTAATTATCCCGAATCAAGAAATATGACTAATTTAACTATCTGTACCGGAAAGTTAAAACACAAACATATACTCCCCACCTACAGAAGTCAATAGGACTGGGACTTGGCACTGTGAAAATTCAAGCAACACCTCTCACCCCATACCTTGGTTGCTCAATATAACTTAAAACAATGCAGGTTATTTACTTTCCTGTGAGTAGCTACTTCAGAAGTGTGTAAAATAAGCTGGACTTGTCAGACTAAAAGATAGTTCAGTATTATTCTTGCTCAACAAAATTTAAGATACTGGAACAATGGCATATGCCTTTCACAATGTAGTGTGATCAGATCTCCCCTGAGGGACTCTGTTCATAATCAAGATATTTCTGTGACAAGATAGTATTTATCTCAGATATATTCAGTTACGTGCTCAGCTAAGATCGACTTTTACAAGGACCAGCTCTGTCTTCAAACGAATCCTGGCCTTGTCAGGCATAGGTGGGAGAGGAGATCCTTGGTCCCATGAAGGCCGGATGCCATATGTGAGGGAATTTGAGGGAGCAGAGGTGGGAGTGGGGGGGTGGGTGGGGGCACATCCTCATAGAAGCAGGAGGAGGGGGGATGGGAGAGGGGGTTTCTGGGGGGGGAAATGGGTAAGGGGATAACATCTGAAATGTAAATAAAATATCCAATAGAAAATTAAAAAAAAAAAAAAAAAAGAATCCTATAAATTCTTTGCCAAGAGCAAGTCAAAACAGCTTTGCTGTCCGGGTCCTTTGTATTATTGTCACTTTTCCTTGCCTCTTTCTCTTCCAGTATTCCTCTTGGGATTTACTAAGTTGCTTGAATTTTCGCACCAACCTACTTATTAGATTCCTGATGCTTTAAATATTCTGAACTATGTGCTGTCTTTGTGCCTGAATCTGGCCTCCTAAGCTGGTTTCTCTTTTTCTTGGCCCTGCCCTTTAGCTTCTGGCTCCCTGTTTTTCACGCCAGTTGTTGGAGTGCTTAGAGCAGCCTTCATTTTGGCTCTCAGGTCTTCCAGATCCTTCCCCAGGACTACCTTACTCCTTTGTAGACTCTCCTCAGTCACAACTGTATATCACCCTTCACTTTTGCATTCTACACCCACTGACATATATTCCTCAAAAGTGACAGTCTAGAACTCCCTCAAAGACCACATACCAACAACCAAGGACAGAAGTTTATATTTTGAAGCAGTGTCAGCATGATTCCATAAGTTGTTGAGAGGCAGACACAGGATGTGGCCTTTTAGCCTAGATGAACAATATTGCCACTTACCAAATGGGAAATAATAACAATAATTACTAAGAAGGGATTTTTATGAGTGCTTAGTGCCCCAGGGGCCAGAAGCCCTTGCAGTCACATGGGAGCAAGAAAGAGCAGAGGATTTGGCTGGGAAAGAAGGTTTTAAAAGGTCAGGTCATACTGACAGTTCTTATTCTGAGCTTGGTCAAGGAGAAAGGATTGCATTGACTTTCATAATGAAAAATGTATTTTCCCTTTGTCAGGGCACTAGGCTGGGAAGGAGGGCAAGGCAGCGAATAAAGGGGAAATCAATTAGGAATCTCAGAGAGTTAATAGAATATGCCAATTGAAACTCTCCAAATTGCACATTTTTTTTTTCATTGATAGAGAAGATTTACACAGGTCCAGAATTCACATTAGCATTAATGAGGATTTTACATGTAAATTCCCAGAAAATCCAAAGAACCCTTAATCCCTTACACCTGGATGCTGCTCTGCGCCATACATTTTCACCCTCAGCTTTTTATAATGCACTGGATATGAAAAAACACAAATTTGAAACTTTCCTATCCAAATGACAGAAGTTAAAATGAAGACAAGGTGTTTACAAGAACCTCCTTGCTTCTACATGACAGAAGAGGTACCCACACCAGCCTTGTTATTAGCTGCTTTCAGAGATAAGGTGTTATATAAATTCAAAGTACAGTTATGTTATTATCACTATATGCTGTTGAATTTGTGAAATCATGCTGATTATTGGTCTGATGTCTCTGCAGAAAATTATAGCCATTATCAGCTCTTGGGATGAAAGAGAGGGGTTATCAGCTGCCTATTGCAATTCCTAGTCCACATGGAAAAATAATAAAGTATTTGAATATAATAAAGAGTTCACTAAAATGCTTTCCTACTTCATTGGGAAGGATAAGTAATGAAAAAATGAACCACAGGTGAAATTATAAGGAGGACAATTTCAGAATAGCATTAAGAAAACATTTTAAAGTATTAGATCTGCCTCTACATTAGATAGGGCTGCTTTGGTCAAGACTCATTGTCCTGATTTAAAAAAAAAAAAAGAAAGCAATAATATTACATCAGAATTGAATATGGTCATTGTAAAAACATACTATAATAAAGGTTATTTTAAACCTAAAAAAAGAATCATTGTCCTGTTAATAAACGCTATACAGATGGAATAATAATTTACTAACAATGTTGTGTGAATGATTTATACATTATCTAGAATAGTTTCTTTTTATAAGTGTATATTCATTGTGCAATGCTAATGGCTTCATGGTATTTTCATATGTACATGTGATGCTAATTTATCACAGTCAGTATCTGTTCTGTTCTCACCTTCCTTAGTCCCTCCAGTCCTCTTCCATTTCCACACTCATCGTATTCCTATGCTATTTTCATGTCCCCGGCTCCCACCTGCAGATCGCACATATAAGTGAAAATATCCATTACATGTCTTTGTGAAATTGGTTTATTTCATTAGATACAAGGAGGGGTACAGTTCAACCCATTTCTCTCCAAATGTCAAATTTCACTCGTTATGATAGGTTGAATTAAAGTCTGCTGTATATAATATATATAAATAATATTTTCTTTTTCCATTCAGCCGTTAATGGGCACATACATAATCTGGCTACTCTCAATAGTGCCCTAAGTGAGGGTGACTTCTGAGGTTTTAGTACTGGGTTTTTTTAAACTCAGGGAATTGGTTTGGAGAGAAGAAATAGAATTTTTAGTTTTCATTGTTTATGCAATGTCTGAGCCAAGTGCAGTGGCACTCATCTGTAATTTCACAACTTGGGAGGCCTAGGTAGGAGGATTATAAATCTGAGGCCAGTCTGGCTCTGTACCATAAACCAAGGGCTGATGATATAGGTCAGTGGTAATTCATCTGCCTAACTTGTAAACAGCTTTGAACTCTATCCCAGAACAAGAGCAGTTAGCAGCAGCTGCAGCAGCAGCAACAACAACAGTAACAACAACAACAACAATAATAACAACAACAAAAGCTAAGAACCTCAGTACCGCCATGCAAATACCTCCTTCAAAGTGTCTAGGCCCTTGAAGAATGTTTTCAATGCTTTTAGTATTAAACATATAGGAATAGGAACTGTTTCAAGGTGTTAGCTTACCCTCCCTTTCTTCTTCCCTCCAGTCCTCCCTCTATCCCTCCCCCACCCTGCCTCTTTGTATTTAATTCTGCCTATTTTCCCACACATATTCCTATGACCACCAGCAAGATCAAGTTGTAGAGTTGCATCTCTACAGGTATCTTTTTGCTGCTATGTTAAAGTTGTAACACACTCCTGTGCTTAGCATGCCTTACTTTCTGGCAATCAGTACTATCTTTTCTGTCTCCATAACTTCATTTCAAGAGTGTTATTTAAGTTAAATCATATATTATGAGGCATTTGGTATTTGCTATTTTATTCATAGTATGTTCCTAGACGTTGAACTTTGTAGTCATTTATGAGTAGATTTTATTGCTGGGTAGAATTTCACAATATGGATATACCATGGTAGGCCTAACCATTTGTGTATTTAAGGAAATCTGGATCGTTTCATTGTTTTTTAAGACAGAGTTTCTCTGTGTAGCCCTGGCAGTCCTGGAACTCACGCTGTAGACCAGGCTATCTCTGCTTCCTGAGTGCTGGGATTAAAGGCATGTGCTACTGAGAGACCAAATCTTTTAAGTTCAGATTCCATTTTAGAATCTAAAATGGTAAACTAAGGCTGGTACCTAACATAAGTTTCCAAGTAACTAAACAACAAAGCCCGAGCTTAGCTCCAGTTTATAGGCTAGCCCCAACAGACCAGTGTCTCCTGGTTAATTTCCCCTAACAAATTCAGCTTTTCTAATTTAATCCCCAAACAAGCCCACCCCTGCCTAACGACCACCAAAGCAGAGGGAAGCAGAAGTAAAGTCTATGGTTTGATTCCCAGCACCAGCCAATTATGTTAAAGGCCGTAGGAGCTTTCCAATTAGATGCTTGCCAGGCTAGAAACACTCTCTCCCCACTTCTGGCCAACCACCGCTTGTTGCTGTCTGTAAAGCTCCACCCCATAGATGTTTGGGGCTCCTCTCCACCAAAACCGTCCTGCATGGTGGCAGTGGGCTGAGGGATCCAAGCTAGCTCGAATAAAGGTCCTGTTGTGATTTGCATCAGATCGGTTCCTGCCTGTATTTTGGGGGTTCAGTAACACTTCCCTGGTACTATATTACCACTGCCCCGCAGGGGTTATTTTTTTTTAATTCTCTTTTCTAAATTTTTTTTAAAAAGTATTTTATGGATGCCTTGCTTGCATGCGTGTCTGTGCACCACATGCATGACTGGTTCCTATGGAGGCCAAAAGGGAATTTCAAAAGGTAGCACTTTATAGATTGAGGTATTTTGCCAGTCTCTGTGTACATGTTTTTAATATGAACCTAAGTATTTCTCTAAGATACATGACTAGAAGTGCATGAACTTAGAGTCATGTGGGAATTGCACATTTAATTATGAAAGAATTATATAATATATTAATTATATATTACTTTCCAAAGCGAATACACCATCTACATTAACATCTTTTATTGAGAGATTCATTTAATTCTAACCACATTTCTCATCCTGTGTTAAGTATTTTGCATGTATTACCCCATTTAATCTTCAAAAATATCCATTTTAACCTTGAGAAAACTGGGGCCCAGAGATGTTAAATAGTGTTTAGGTAGAAAGTTGTAGAGGTAGACTTGAACTGGAATTCATCTGTCTCTCCCACACCCCCCTTCCCAGTTCTTGAGTTACAGATGTGTGACACTACCCTTGAATTGGATGGTGAAGATCCAAACACATTTCTTCATGCATTTTATCCATAATCCACTTTCCCAGCCCAATAATTTTACATATAAGAATAAATTTTATTTTTCAAACACCATGTATGCATATTCATGAGATATAACAATGTATATACATATTTTACATAAATTACATATAAATTATTTAAATGGAATATTTATTTATTTATATGTGCATGTTAACTTTGACAAGAAACAGGAGAGTGTAATAACATTTAGGGTGCAAAAGAATTTCTCAATCAGTTCCGCTATTGACACTGTCTCTAGCCTGCATTATAGAGTTATTTCCCTACTATATTTTTCTACATATTTTACAAACAAATATTGCCTTCTTCTGTTACAGAAGCTGATCTCTTCTGTTATTTATTATCTATCCACTATGATCCTACTGCTTAAGGCAAACTAAGGTATATGCTAAACACTAAAAAAAGTACTAAAAAGGAATGTAAAATTATTTTTTTTTTTTTTTCCTTTTTAATTTTATTTTTTGTTTATTCACTTTATAACCCGTCCCAGTCACCCCCTCCCACAATCCTTCCCCATCTCTTCTTTTCTGAGTACCCCCTCCTCCTGTATCCCCCACCCTGCCACTTTAAGTCTCTGAGAGGCTAGGTGCTTCCTCTCCCATTGAGGCCAGATGAGGCACCCAGCTAGAAGACCATACTCCATATACAGGCTGCATGTTTTGGGATAGCCCCCACTCCAGATGTTTGAGACCTACATGAAAACCAAGCTGCACATTTACAACATATGTGCAGGGAGGCCTAGGTCCAGCCCATGGAGGTAGATCTGTGTAGACTAGGTATGCTCCACGGTTGGTGATTCAGTCTCTGAGAGCTCCAAGGGTTCAGGTTGGTTTACTCTGTTGATTTCCTGTGCAGTTCCTATCTCCTTAGGGCCACAATCCTTCCGCCTATTCTTCTATAAGAGTCCTCAAGCTCCATCCACTGTTTGGCTTGGATGTCTGTATCTGTCTGAGTCAGCTGCTGGTTAGAGCCTCTCAGGAACAACTTGCCCTGGCAAGTTTAGATCCTGGAGCTCTGGTTGAATCTTTTGATACTCATTCTAAAAAGGACAGAAGCACCCTCACTTTGGTCTTCCTCCTTCTTCTGAGTTTCATGAGGTTTATGCGTTGCGTCTTAGGTATTGTGTGCTTTTGGGCTAATATCCGCTTATCAGTGAGTGCATACCATGTGTGTTCTTTTGTGATTGGGTCATCTCACTCAGGATGATATTTTCTAGCTCCATCCATTTGTCTAAGAATTTCATGAGCTCATTATTTTTAATAGCTGAGTAGTACTTCATTGTGTAAATGTACCACATTTTCTGTATCCATTCTTCTGTTGAAGGACATCTGGGTTCTTTCCAGCTTCTGGCTATTATAAATAAGGCCGCTATGAAACATAGTGGAGCATGTGGCCCTGTTGCATGTTGAAATATCTTTCTTTTGGATGATTTTTTAAACCTCTTGTCAAGGTTGATGTGACTATGAGAGGGAGGAGAATGTAGTGATTTAAAACATCCAATGTGAAGCCATACACATCTGGTTTTAAGCCTCCATCACTGCTTGCTAGCTATGTCATTTGTTAGTTGTGCAAACTCCTTAATGCTTCAGTTCCAAAACTGTACAATACTGATAATGGTAGCATATAGGATTGTATTAGAGTGACTAGGTATAAATATATGATAATGATATATTTGTTTGTTTGTAGCCTAGGTATGCCAATTAAACCAATGACCTATTTAGTGTGTCTGGGTCATCATCTAAAGTCTAATCTTGGCACATGAATTCAAATTCATTTCCTCTGGGAGTGGAGGAGGTTACAAACTCCAATACTACTTGTAGTCGGGAGAAAGTAGAAAAGCAGGGGAGGAGGGAGATCTGAGTTTTTTCTTCTTCCAGATGTTTACTTTATCTGCAGAAAGTAGAAAGGGAAAAGTGTAAGTAGAAAGGAAATGTAGAAGAGACAATATGGAGTAGCTCAGAAAACTGGGAAACTCAACTGAACTGATGCAGAAGACAGTTGCGTACTTTTCCACAACACCTACCCTACACCCTGGTTCCATGGCAATTAGAGAAGACCACTGTGATTTTTGCTCAAAATCAAAGGAAACTGGAAACCTGTTGACCACATGAAATCCAGGCAGGATAGTTACACATGGCTATTCTATGGAAGCACACGAGAGAATACCAGTGGAAGGAGTGTTTGATGTTTTGCAAATAACTCTTTGCTCTGGGAGAGGTGTGGGGCAGGCCAGCAATTGAAAAAAATCATATTTATTTGATTTGTTGTGTTACTGTGTATATTGAAATAAGGAGGAACAATTGTTTTAAAGATTGAGCTCAAATCGCAATTTGTTACTTATGTGTTGCTTTGATTCTGTTCTTCATACTGACAACTAGTCTACAATAAGCAAAAAATAGTGTCTGTGTTTTTTCGCCTTTTGTTTGCACTCAGCACCCTTATTTTTCTTATCGTTGTTTCTGGGTTTTGTGAATTGTGATGCATATCTACTGATCCTGCAGCAAAGGGATAGGGGTATGGGAATAAAAGCTGGAAAAACATGAGGTGAAAGGTCAAGTACCAAAGGTATTCCATTCTTCTCTTGGGCAGAAGTCAGCTAATGAATGTGGAAGGCAGACTCCAGTGTATTTTATAATGGAATGCCTGCAATCACACTGACAGTCTTCAGTCTTCTCACAGGTCTCCAACCCCCACCAAGTGCTACTGAACAAGTCTTCTGATGAGTTGGAATGAGACTACATTACACTTAGTAAAACTCATTCTATAATGTCTGTCTTCTCCTAATAATTACTCAGAAATAGGAGATGGGTTCTTAAATTCAATGTATACTGAAGGTTAGCAAGTAGAAAGGCAGATGGGGGATGAAATACACAAACTTGTGATGGGAACATAAGGGTAAGAGAAATTGTAAGATTTAGAGTCTATAGCTGACTCCCGATATTTAAATAAATCTGTTCTGGCCAGTGTCTTCAGGCTCTCTAATTCTTGTTGCTTTGAGAGTAGCTTTCTGCCATAGTTTCAGAGACTAATGTATTCTAAATAAAATCAGACATCTCTATCTCTCTTGTTGATATTTCATTTAACCAAAGTTACTCCTTAATAGACGATGGGCCCACAGCAAATACATAAAGGGTTAACAGTTAGGGATGGGTGCTTCAAATAAAGCAGTTTGCAGATGGTGAAGGAATGCCCGATTCCACCAATTTTCCTAAAGTGGTTTTGAAAGCTTGTAGAAATGCAGACATGAATGGTCTCTCTGCTGTCCCTCTGTTGCCCCACTTTTATTACTTGGAACCCCAGAGACAAAACACATCAATGAGAAGGGAGTTCTGAATCTTATTTAATAAGTACCAGGATTGTCAATTTCAGGTACCAATCCATGGCAGAGCATCCATAAATTACTCAACCAGAGGGGGACTAAGCATTATACTTTCAACTATCTGTGAGGTCAACTCAGCACAATGATGTGATCTCTGTAAGAGCCCCAAGACCCAAGTTCCAGTCTTCACTTAGTCATTTTAACTTAATGAAAAAAAATCTGCTAAATGAGGGCACAAGCATTTCACAGAGGTATTGTTGAGGAATCAAGTAATTAAAACAAGTACTTTAAAGAAAAATGTGTAATATTTATACATGTTCAGTGTCTCCAGTTACTGGAGTTAGTTTCTTTACTAAATACATTGTTTACTAGCTCTTCTTTTTATGATCCTTAGATGGCACTTGCAAAACTAAATGTCACTGTAACCCTACCACAGCAGGCTGTTAGCCTGAGCATGTTATCTTAAATATGTGAAGAGACGCTGGCATCTAGAGTTTACTAAAAGTATTGTTTTGGTATCTTTCCTCTTGTATTCACCCCTTTTTTATGTTAGAATGGGTGCACTTCAATTTTGGTCTCTCCACCACCTATGGCTCAAGTTACTTTTTACTGTGAGCTGTTGTCGTATGATTCTTATCTGATGAAGATATGAAAATTCAAATATGAATTTGTTCCAATAAAATTTGAGGCCTGGAATGTTAAGTTTATTCAGAGCAAGGGGGAAACTGGTGAATTCATTTTTGAAGGGGGAGGGTCAGTCTGAATATCAGTGTCTAAAAATACATATATGCTAATTAGCAGTGCTATTTCAGATTTCCCTCTTTTATCTCTTACTACAAGTGTGGGCTACCTTGTGCACTGCAAATTTTACCTTTAAAGAGAGAAAAAAATGAAACTGTATATATACTTCCTTCCCATGATTGTTACATGCAAACAGGTGTTTTCTTTTTCTGTGCATTTCTGAGCTAGTTTTAAACTATGGTGTCAAAGTCAGAGATAGAGAGACATATTTGCATCAACAGCAATTCTCAAACTATGGTGGTGCCCAGCTCAGTAGCATCAACATCACCTTGGAGTTTGTCAAATATGCAAATACTCAAACACCCTGCATCCAGTAGACCTACTGAATCACAACTTCTGGTGGGTTCAGCATTCTGTTTTAACAAGCTCCCAAGGGATTTGATGTATGGTGAAGTTTAAGAACTACTGCCTGAAAGCATTTTCTAGCCCCAAACTGCGTCCTCTCTAAGCCTAGAGGCAGCTGGAGCAGTAAAGTGGGGGTTGATTCGAGCAGAAAAAAAATAGGGACATCACAGTGTAGAAAGAATTATTTAATTGTAAAAGTCTTATTTAGAGTATTTGTGCTTGAGGGAGATCAGACTTAAATAGCAATTTTACTTAAATAGCAATTCTCCTAAAATGACTATAAATTTACATATACCATATGTACCCACAATTCAACATACAACTGCATATATATATGCATATGCATATAGATATGGCATCTATATATACGATTAAAGTCAGCCTTGTAAACAACAGAAAAGAGCAGAAACATTTAGGCAATAATTGTAAGCAATAGTTACTGATGAAAATGCAGACTGGAAACAAACATAAAATCTATACCAATCACAAGTCCACATGAATGCATTTTGGTCTGTAGGGAATTCACTAATGATTCCAGTAGGACACCAAAAAACTGGAAAACCTGATAGAACTCACTTGGTTATGCACCATGTTTGCCTTGTCAGCATTCTGCAGAATACAGGTGCATCTACTAGATCCTTGACCATTATTCCTCCCTCCCACCAAATGAGATAAAACTACTGTATTTCTAGATGTGTATGATACCAATGTCAACAGAATACACCTTTTAAATGCTCTTTTGATAAATGGGATGTCCTGAGCATTGCATATTGTATCCTCAGCCTCTGCTGTGTAACACATGGCAAAAATGAGCTCCCAGACCTGCATGGGCATCTGGGGCTGTATGGCCTTCAGCTGCTGAGATTCACTATTTTATGATCTGGTAAAAGGACTGGGAAGTACAAACTGAGTTTTTCTTACAGATAAGAATTTTGAGAGGAAGGCCATTGCATTCCAGTGATGTTCTCTCCACTCTCAGGGCATGGCACTGAATTCACAAAAGATAGTTGACTAAATGAGAGCTCCTTGAGAGAAATGAAGGCTCTGATTCTTGTCCCTTATGGAGAAAATGAATCCGGTTGGGGTTCTTGTGGTTAGACCTAAGATTGAGACATGCAAGGTCCAAATTGGGAGGATTCTTTTTACAATTTGCTGATGCTCCACAACACACTAGTAACTATATTCCTATCCCACCTTCATGTTATAGTGATATTGCTAGCCAGTCAGTTCAGAATTTCCTGGGAACAAAGCTAGTAGGTGTCTTTGTGCAACCTACCCTGGAAATAAAGTTCATGTGCATTTATTCACAAATGTGGTGTTGTTAATTCCAGAAGGTTCTGGATTGGGGCTGAAGCACTAGTATTGTTGCCCTGGATACATTTATATACCCTTACCCAGATTTTCTTATATTCCAATGTATATTAGCCTTAACTCCTCTCACTATTCAGCTTTTTTAAATTCATATTCACATATAAACCAAAGTTATGTTTATATAGGCCACTTATGTCAGAGCAAATGGAAATTAGTGAAAAGATACTAATTTAGGAGATACTGGATCTGGGTCATTGTCTATTTACTACTTATACCTGGCCTGATCATTTGAGTAGATCTCATTTGAGTCAGTTCTTTACATTGAATGTTATGACCTGCAATATCTGCATTGACCTCTTACATTCTGTAATATGCTCATAAATGTTCCTTAACCATACAAGCTTGTATCATTTGTTGTATTAACTCTTCTTAAAGATTGATTTCAAATTTTATATGTGTGCACCTATATGCATGTATGTGTTTATGTGTGTGCCCGCAGAAGTCAGAAGAGGCCTGTGGTGTATAGACCACATTTTGCTAAGCCATGAAGATGAGTTTCCTGTTCAAAGATGGGAATGTGGAAAAAAATTGCCTCCCTGAGTGAGCAAAACCATTCTCCTAGAACCTTTATTAGAACAGTGTCCTTTTGATCTCCACCTCTTAAAATTTTGTTCAAAAACTTAGTGTAGAGACTTGGAATATAACCTTTGTTTACATTAAATGGCCTATTTTTATATAATATACATGAGATTGATTTCAATGCAGAGGAAATCCAGTTTGATCTTAAATTGTTTGCATCTCAACCTCCTTATCTGTCAAATAAGGATGTAGTCATCAAAGCATCTTCCTCATTCAAAATTGGTGTAGAAGGGAAGGATCTGAAATTAAAAAGAACATCCTACTTTTACCTAATTTTTATTTTAATTTAAAGCTTAACAATTACTTTTACAAGTTCTTTAAAGTCCATATTGTTTGTAGTACTCCCTAGAAACTTGAGAATAAAATGCTTTCCTTGGCAGAATACTTTTACCTATATCAGCACCCTAATGGCATCACTTCTGCTCTTACTTAACTGGGTAGAGTCATAAAAAAAGATCACCTCGACTCCAAAGGATTCTAGGAAATATAAGGGAGTACATAAATATCTGTTTGGCATAAATGGATTCTACCATAAGTTCTAATCACATTTTTTAAAAGATCATGTTATTCCCTGGCAGAGATTATTTTCCTCTTTTGTTTTTACAACTTTTCGCAATATTTAAGTAGCTGCCTGGAATTGTATTCATTTTACATGAAGAGCTTATTTAACATTTTTTTTTTGTACTGGTGCTAGCAACAACTTCTCCAGCTTTTGTCTGAAATGCCTTTATCTTTCATCTCTGAAAGATGTTTCAGTGAGTATAGAATTATTGGTTGCTAGGGATTTTTCTATTTCAGTATTTCAGTATCACTTCATTGTTTTCTCAATCATTGCATTTATAGTGTTTAAAATATGTAACTCTCCCAAGTCCATCGCATTCCTAGCTAATATATTCTTAGCAGACAACAATACCTTTCATTTTGTCTTCCAGTATAATCCTATCAAGGTATTTACACAATGAAATATCATCATTTATAGTATTTTAGTTACTGTAAATCAGTTATATTATTATGCTATATTTTCAATTTAAACCCATAATGAAGTTATAATATGTAAATTTAATTTTGGAATTTTAAAGTGAACATTATATATATATTTTTGGAAAAAAACTGTTTATTTGATGTGTTGAAAATTTGGTAATTAACAAAATTATTAATTCAAAAATTAATTTTGGTTTTGTATTTGTTCTTAACATCAGCTGGGCTTATCTGCTTTTGACTCTTGTCAAATTTATTAACATTAGTTACTTCTGGATGGACTGGTATTATATTTTCTAATATCACTTTGATAAGTAATGAACTGAAACTTTAAAATGAAGACTTCAGCATTAGCCAAGCCAAACAAGAACAATTTCCTCATGTCTTATATGTAGGAATTGTTTAAGTGCAAATATTTTATGCGATTTAATTTATATGATGATATTACATACAAATAATGACAGCATGTCTAAGATTCAAAACTTGCCCAAATAACACTTATAAAACATCTAAGTACTGACTTGGAGAATTTTAGGGCTTATAGGGAGACCTTCTGAAATAGGTGATGTTTTGGAGGCTGCATTAGTTCTTCTTTGCTGCACTATGAATTTCTCCACAATTTAGCTGCTTAAAGCAATAAACATCAAGAAAAGCTTCGTCTTGCAGTAGAAACCCACATAACATAGAAACCCACAACTAGACAATATACAGAAAGGGAGAGACTTTGGGCACACCCAGTTCTTAAATGGGATGTCTTTATCAAACCTCTCCTCTCAAGGATCAGAGATCTATGTAGAAGTGGAGGTGGAGAGATTGTAAGACCCATAGGAGATGGATGACCTCAAGAAAACAGCATCTTCCAAAACATGAACATGGTTGGTTGATACACATATGAACGCACAGAGACTATGGAAACACACATAAGAGTTGTATATGTTCAAACCGTACAAAAATCCCAGAACTGAGAAACATAACCACTTATGCTCATTCCCACCCAAGATGCTATCTGCAATTGATACCTGATGGGAAAGGGAATTTCAGTTTTTTCCAATGATGAGTCACTGGATATAGCAAATGTACTTCAAAGCAGGCCCTTTGCTCAGAATAGTTGGCTAAAATAAAACAAACTCAATGATTGTGTGCTTGTATGTGTGTGGGGGGAGGCGCTTTTGTTTTGTTTTATTTGTTTTTTTGCTTGTTTGTTTTGATTTTCATTTTTGTGAGGGTTCATTTTATTTTAGAGAGAGACAGAACATGAAGTTGGGTGGATAGGGGAAGATATGGGAGGAATAGGAGAAAGATTATGATCAAAATTATTGTATGACAAAAATTGAAGAGAAAAAAATCAGCATTCTGAGGCTAAGGGGATAAAGGCCATCTATTATTTGCAATATCTAAGGGTTGGGACTCTAAAACCACCAGAGTGGTAGGTTGTCAGCTTCCCTATTTCTTGTAAGATTTCAGCCAGGCTTGAGTGATATCTTAAAGTCCAAATTTGTCCACAGGGCTTCTAAGTTCATTCCTGGATATTAGCAGTTCTTAAACATATAGACAAATTTGACCTTTCCATAGAGCTGATAGAGGCATGCTAGCTGGAGAGGAGGAAAGGAGAGGGGCAAGGGGAGATCCTAAATTTTTTTTTATTACCAATATAAGGGTTATTATCACTCCATCCATATTCTTTTTTATAAAAATATATTTTTATTAAATTTGCTTTAGTTTTAATAAAATATAGTTACACCATTTATGTTTTCCTCTCCTCTCTCCAACCTGCACCATATTTTCCCTGCTCCCTCAAATTTATGGACACTTCTTTAATTATTGCTGAGTCCATTTAGAGTTGCTTGTATATTCATGTTTTTTAATGGCTGACCACTTGGTAGTGTGTAAACTTCCCTGGAAAGATTACTTCTCCCTTGTTCTGTAGTCATTAATTACCTATAGTTCTTTTATATGGACTGGGGCTCTGTGAGATTTTTTTTTCCCCATGAAAGGTGAAATGTAATTGGTGTCATTGTTCATGTCTTGTTTAGGCAACCATATCGTGAGGATTTCATGAGTGTAGCTTGCCCATCATAGAGCAGACAGTATCTTACAATGTATTTCCTGGTCCTCTGCCTATTACAAATTTTTTACCCCCTCTTTCTTAATGCCCTGAGGACTAGATATGGATTGTGTTGTAAATAAATCAGCTGTGCCTGGGAACTCCATAATCACTTGTTCTCTGTACTTTGACCACTTGTGGATTTCTATAATCTACTTCAAAAAAAGGCTTTGATGAAGTGTGAGAGCTACACTTATCTGTGGATATAAGGATAGGACTTTAGAATGTAGTTGAGAATTACACCAGTTTAGTATAGTGGTATGTAATAGAATCTCCTCTAAAGACCACGACCTCACTAGCCAGGGTTGGTTAGCTAGATTTCTAGTACCAGGTATGTTTTCCCTCCTGTTGAGTGGGTCTTAAGTACAATTAGACAATTGTTGGTTATCTCCAAGATATGAATGCCACTATTTTACTGCTAAGGATATTTTGCCATACTGGTTACCATTGTAGTTCATAGCATCAAAGCTTGGTAGGCCTATTGATTGCTTTCTTCTCCATGACAACTTTCATAGCTTCTTCTGGTACTATGAAAGAGCAGAAGGTTTTGTGTTAGGTCCAGCTTGAATCTTCTGAGTCCTAAATCCGAACTACATGGTATTTCCAGCAGCAGATATTAACTTTTGGGAGGCAACAAGGTACAAACAACAATAGCTTTTATTATTTTGGGAGTCTCTTGGACTCACTAATCAACAACTCAAAAGCATGTTTAATTATGTGAAATGTGTGTACATCTAATTATAGATATGCTAATGTGAGTATAGTTAGCAGCAGGGGTCTGAGACATTAAATATCCTGGAGCTGGCTATTGTAGGAGACTCAATGTGAGTACGAGAACTGGAGTTGGGTCCTCCAAGAATAGTAAATGCCTTAATTACTGAACTATTTTTCCTGACCTCCCAGTATTCTTTTATTTACATAGACAAACTCTTATACATTGTAAGAAAGAGTATGGACACAGGGTATAAAGCAAGGGGTTTTACTGGGAGATTGCACCCAGGAAATGCTTTAAACCACATTTTAGAATACTCACATGCCATGTTGTACTGATTCTACTATGTATGCATATGATTGCTTGTACATAGGTATGTGTGCCTGCATACACACACACACAGACACACACAGACACACACACACACACACACACACACACAGAGAGAGAGAGAAGAGAG
Source organism: Mastomys natalensis (assembly GCA_021653895.1). NCBI lineage: Eukaryota > Metazoa > Chordata > Mammalia > Rodentia > Muridae > Mastomys > Mastomys natalensis. Next base: position 233,235 of record JAJTUV010001809.1, on the reverse strand, counting down.
AGAGAAGAGAGAGAGAGAGGAGAGAGAGAGAAGAACCATCCAAAAAGAAAGGTTCTCATTATAAAAGCACAACACTCTTTTTAACTGCTCTTTGATCATTCATAGTAGTGCTTATATTTCTATTCTCTTTCTAATGTGTAGTTGAGGAGGAAAAAATGACACCAGAACAAGTACTTTTTTTTTTTTTGATAAACACTATTGTCTTATAATAGAAAAACACAGAATACAAACTTAGGAAGAAACTATATGCTTTTGAATTATGATTCGATTTATCTTGTAAACAGACTCAAGGTTAAGAGTCAAGAATAGAAAATATGGTGTCAGAACCCCTTGTTTCAAATATTGGTATTGCTAGTTATTAATTTTGAGTTATGAGAAAATTATCTTCCTGAATTTAACTTTCTCAATTGTGATATAAAGTTAAGATTAACTTATAATTCATACTTTTTTGTGAGAAACAGATGCTATATTTTTAATGTGGGATATTATATAAATTTTACTTATTATGGGACACTATTTGGCACCTTTTGATTCTTTTATAATTATATTTCCTAGTCAGATCCAGGCTTTCATCTGCATATTTGTTATCCTTCATTTTGATTTCTAAAAGAAACTCTCCTTAGAAGACAACATGACAGACTAGGAGATGCAGGTATGTGGATAAAAGACACCAAGTAGGAGGAGTTATGAGTATTAGAATAGTTAGAGAAGACACAAAGGCAACTTTGTCCATTAAAAATAGTGCTAGGGACTTGATAAGTGTGCATACCTTTGTTCATTAAAATACAGATAGTTTTAGTCTTTCTTACTCTAGAAAGCATCACAAAGGTACCTTACTTAGATAATCTTGCAAGATTTTTTTTTCAACCTCAGCATGGTTGTCTCATATATCTAAATGTAGTATATTTCCTACTGGTACTATTCACTGTTATTTCTCCCTTAGGACCAAGTAGACAGTTTGTAAGGTAACTAGCCATCTTACCTTCAGTAATAGTGGTTGTATGGCCCCTGTAAAAACATCTTCACTGGAAATAAAATCTGTATATATATGTAAATCACTCCTTTCCTTAATTGGGGGGAGAGAGTAATATATCATTCATGGACATATTCATGGCTTTCTTTAGATGATTCAGGGCTAACTATAGATTTCACCATCAGAAACATATAGTATCTCACAAAATCCTCCCTCTCAAAGCTAGCAGAGCAGAGGACCCTTACTGTTATCAGTGCATGTTCTATATGCTCAGACCCCAGAGCTAGACATTACATATTATCTGAAAAAAAGCACACTTAGTTTAAGTGTAATATTTTCATTTGAACATGAATTGGTTTCTCATATTCTAGTCCATTCTGTAATATTGCTTAAAAGTGATGTCTGATAGGAGGCCAGTCTAGCAAAATAGTATCAAGTGTAGAAACAAACCCCAAATCTCTCATCAAGCTATTAGCACTGTAATAGATCTCATTATTTTTCACCTTTCAATTATTGACTTTTTGAGTTAGAGAACACTCTTGAACTGTACCCAGTACTTTCTGCAGAACTTCAAACCAATTTTGTTATATTAAAATTGTACCTTGATCCAAAAGGCTTGGAGAATTTCAAGTGGCTTTGTAGAAATTTCACTCTTATTGTGTATCCATTGTTAGGTTCATATGAAAAACATCTTCATTTTAAGTGATTGACAATGTTGGTAGCTAAACAAATGGTCAGAGCTAAAAAAAAAATCTATTTTAAATCAGGGGATGGAATTATCTTTCAATTTTTGATAACACTGGGAAGTGATGGACAATGAAGGATATTCAAGGAACAGTAGCAAATGAGTGTGATATGTCTCTGACCCGCTTCACAAGTCTTTCTGCTATATGGTACTTAGAGCACCCTGGATTATTGCAAGTATTTTCAAGTATTAGAAAATCCAAATCAGTGACTTTGTTTATTGGATGGATTAAAATAGAAATATAGATGAGAATGTATGAAATGTATGAGTGTGAAAGATGCATATAGGAAAATATTTAAGTCATATGGGAAAAATCTTTATCTGCTTACTGAATTAAGATTCACAGAGTTGTCAAGAGGGCATAATTAGGTTCCTTATCTCAGCAAATGAGTAACTAAATCACCACAGGACCAGTGATGATGATGATAAAGGAGAGAAAGGAGACGGAGATGAAGAAGATGATGATGAAGAAGAAGAAGAAGAAGAAGAAGAAGAAGAAGAAGAAGAAGAAGAAGAAGAAGAAGAAGAAAATTAGTGATGACAATAAATCAGACATTAGTTTGTGCTTCTAATCTCAGGAAATTTAGAAGAAAGCAGGACATATAGATATTAAGTGAGCTCAATGTTTTAAGATCCTAAAAAGGAAATGTCTGACATGGCAGTCTTTTTTTGTTTTATTTTGTTTTTTTGTTTTTGCTTTTGTTTTTGTTTTTCGAGACAGGGTTTCTCTGTGTAGCCCTGGCTGTCCTGGAATTCACTCTGTTGACTACGCTGGCCTCAAACTCAGAAATCCACCTGCCTCTGCCTCCCAAGTGCTGGGATTAAAGGCGTGCGCCACCACCGCCTGGCAACATGGCAGTCTTTATCTCATCTGAGACCTGAAGGATATAGAGGGATAACCAGAAAGAAAGGGAATAAAGTATTACAGGTAAATGAAAGGAGCATGTTCATAGGTACAAAATACAAATGAAAGGTTCAGTATGGTTACATGAGAGAAAGTGAAATATTAGGCACAAAGAATCCTCTCAGTGTACTTTCTAGAGATAATTGTACTTTCATCTCAGCTATGTATATTTCTCCTTGGAACACTCTTCTGTCAACAAATGATTCCTTTCTAATTCAGAGCCTGCCTGTTGTTAGCATCAAGCCCGAACTTTGAGTGACGTCATATTTAGGTGCCGTGCAACTTCTACCTTGTTACCAAGACAACCGCCAAACCTCCCCACAATTCACTGTTACCTGCGGACGAATACGTCACAGGCGATATAAATATTCAGGAAAAGCGACAGCCCCTCTCTCTCTCGCCATCTTCTCCCCACTTCTTCCCCATCCTCTATCCTAATAAATCCACTTTTCCCATGGGATCAGCTGGTCTGTTGTGGTCTGCTTTAAGCCGCTCACCCGCCGCTGTAATCTGCTGCCGCAACCCTTTACCTGTAATACTGCCTTTCATCATCATCTATTAATTTACTCTCATTAAAGTACTAATTTTGTTATACTTAGCAAGACATGACTATCTTTTAATTTTGATTTCATTGTCTAGTTCATGTCTTCTCTTACTAGAATATCATCCCTCTGAAGGCAGAGTCCTTTTCTATCTCCTTCATATCTTATATCTTCATTGTCTAGAACAGTGCTCAGCAAAGAGCATGCTTAACTCTTATTTGTGTTTAAAGTCTTTATATTTAAATCACTTCTCATGGTTAACATCTATACAGTAGGATGAGTTTGGATAGAAGTACACAAACATGGAGTCTGTACCACAATTTCTGCCATAAAGCTATCAATTACTGTCAAAAAAGTCATTCTGTCCTCTTATTTACTATTTCTTAATGAGGATATTTATTATAGCATCTGCCCTCCTAGAAAAATATTCAGCATACTATTGAGTATGGTCCACAAGTACTATGTTGTACTGTAGATCTCTAAGAGTTTCTTACTTGTACCCACAAAAGAATAACATTTAATATTTGGTCACTGAAGTGTTTGTTCAGTACTTCTTTGGTATTACCTGGGTAGGGTAATTGTTGAATAACATTGGATAGATTGTCAAAGCCTTCAGAAGTGTCCAGGAATCAAATTATAGGGATAAAAATCCTACCTGGAATTGACCGCTTTTGGGATTAGCATTCTAGCCATTTACTTTTAATGTCTAAAATTACTTGGAGAAATAGAGACACATCAACAATTCTGTACGCAGTCGATGGGACAATATTTTTTCTGACAATAATGATGCATTTTAATTGCTACTTTATTTCCATTATTTGTAGGATTTGGATTAGCATCAATAAAATTAGAATTATAATAAAATTAGTGAATTGTCAATTTTACTCTTTCATAAGCTGAGGTTCTTACATACCCATTCTTTGTTTCATTAGAGTGTCATTACTGCAACATAAAACTTTTTAATTAACTTTAGAAACATTTTATCTGTTTCCTGATATTTGGCATGAGACATACAACAAGGTGACTTCCCTCATTTCTTAGGAGTTCTACATAGAATCATGTTGACTGCTATCTAGAATCTGGAGCTTTTCTAAGTAGTGCCAACATATATTTACTAAGTACTGAGCACACATCCCACTTTGTTCTAAGTATTACGAGAGACTTTAAATAGTGCAAGAAAGAATTCAACTCTAATATTACAATCACTTAATCCACAGGTAAATTAAGCCAACCTTTTGTAAACTTGAAAGTATGGATTGTTTACTCTAGACTTGGTACTCCTAAAAATAGCCCTCTAAGGCTTCACATTTGCCAGTTGTCTAAAATGGCCTGTGGAGCATTTCCATGCTGGTTCAGCTGGCACTTTTCCTTTTTGGGTCTTAGATACCATCTTCTCTTTCCTAAAAGACTGGGAAATAGTTTTGCTCAGTCGTCTACTCCTAGTTTCTTTCCCCATTTATTTGACTGCCATTGTGTTCTGTTTTTTTTTTCTCTAAAAGTCTTATTTCTTACCTAGTGCAATAAGGAAATGTTTTTATGCTATCCTTTATGCATCCTATTATTCCTTTCTGCTCATCCTTAGGGATCTAGCCTGGTTTTCAAATTTTTTTTTATCGTTTTCCTGTTTCCCCTTCAGGTCACTGTATTGTTCTGGATTTTAGCCAACTTGGCATCTGGTTACCTTTTTAAAGAAAGCTCTGAAATTTGGTATCAGACTAAAATTCCTTCACTCTGTTGTGCATCTTTTATGTCCCATTAAAACAAATTTCCAAATAACTTCTATAGCTACCCAGGAACTGGGCTTTTACATGAAAATAGCTTTTTGGTTTTCTTTATAAACATTTATTTTATCTAGAGCCAGCTTTCCTTTCCTTTTTTTTTTTTAAGATTTATTTATTTATTTTATGTATTCACCATTGCTCCCTTCAGACACATCAGAAGAGGGCATCAGGTCCCATTAAAGATGGTTGTGAGCCACCATGTGGTTGCTGGGAATTGAACTCAGGACCTGGAGAAGAGCAGTCAGTGCTCTTAACCGCTGAGTCATCTCTCCAGCCCCTAGAGCTAGCTTTTCAAGGGGGCATGCTTTTAGAGTCTACTTTTAGTTTGTCCGTTCAGATTGCCATAAAAATATCATAAAATACATTCTTCAAACATAGGTACCTGTTTTCTAATAGTTTTGAGGACTTGGTGTTGAAGACTAAGGTATGAGCATGGTCAGTTTCTGTTGAGTGCTCTTTTCTTCATTTGAATTAGACAGCCCTCTCCCACTGTGTCTTTATGTAACAGAGAGAGAAGAGGAAAGAAGATGAGAGGGGAGTGGAGAGGAGGCTTGGAGGGCAAGTCTCTGTTGTCTTTTGGTATAAAAGCAGCAATCCATCATGAAGACCTCATCTTCGTGACCTTAACAAAACTAAATCTCACCCCTTCAAAAAACTTTGAGAACTCTAGTATCAATATAAGAATTTTGAAAACAGATATATAATTTATTTCACAGTGTATCCCAGGTCTTTTTTTTTTTTTTTTTAAAGTGTTGAGAAAACAGTGAAAGTAGCCTGTCTCTTTAAAATGAGATAAGGGTAGAATGCCAGGAAACACAGCCATTGTTGATCTACGTCTTAGGATCATGTTAGATGGCTTTTGGTTTCTGTGGCAGAACACTTGAGAAAAACAGTTCATAGCAAGGAAGGCTGATTTGGGCTCATGATTTCAGAAGGTATGTTAGTAGGCAATTGGCACAGTCTCTATGGGCTTGTGGTATAGCATAGGATCATGGTGGAGAGATCATACTAGAGCTTCTCAATTCATGGGTTAAAGGGAAGGCAGCAAAAAAGGCTAGAGATGAAATATATTCTTCAAACGCATGCCCCCAGTGACCTACTCCACCAATCGGGCCTCGTTTTCAATAGGTTCCAACAACTCCCAATGTTTCATTCATGTGTGAATCTACCAGTAGGTTAGTCCATAGATTAGTTGATAGCAATCATAATCTAGTCAATCAGTTGGCAACTAAGAATTTAGCATGTGAGACTTTGAGGAACATTTCAGATCCAAACCTTAACAGGTCACTATTGGGCAGCTGCATTAAGAACAATGGAGCCAAATAACTGGAACTTGTTTCTCAGTTAGCATTTCCTAACTGAATCTTAGGCTGATTACTCACTATCTCTGTGCCTTGGGTTTATTCATGTATAAAATGGCTATAATAATAGTACTTACAGGTTGCTGTTAGCAATGATTGACTTATACATAAATTTGCTAAAATACCAGGCATGTAGTTTGCTGTTTACTAAATTGTTTACTAATTGTTATCATTACTAATATGCATACTCTGTATTCTAACCTGACGTTGATTCTGGTTCTTTATTGACTCAGAAGTTGCCAGTGTAGGGCTGGGAATGTGAGTTAGAGGTAGAAGCATGTAAAAGTCCTGAGTTTATTCCTAGCTTCATAAAGTATCACAAGTATTCATCCATCCTCTCCACAATCTTCTTTGGTAGCAGTTAATACTGAAGTAGAAGTTTGTTTCCTTCTCTTCTTACAAGAGATCTGAGTGAGAATCTAGGCAAGTAAGGGCCTCAAGTCTGATATCAAGAACAGTGTAGATTGTTGGATACTGCCTAGGGAGGTCAGAGGTTGGATGAGCTAGATAGAGATAAATTTCTTGGACCATAGATTTGGAAACATGATACATCTTACTAAGAGCCAAGCGGATGTTCATAAATAAAAATACTTAGGAGGTAAGTCTACAGGCTGTTTAACACTGGAAAGCAGCTCTAAAATATGATACTAAAAATGGTCCCAGAGTCTTTTCTGTGTAGGGCTAAAGATCTTAAGGGTACTCATGAATCCTGGATTTCTGAGTAGGCACTTTTAAAAGCAGAATGTGAGGGTGAACAGAAGCTAATATTGAGATTTTTCAAGGACGGTTTCTATTCAAACAGAAAACATACTTGCTGTAGCCTGGCACTTTCTGTTGTCAGGAGTTATAACCATTAAAAGTAATCAAATATGTTAACAATAAGCAGATACATTTCATAGGAAAATCTATCTTCAAAGGATAACCTTTTAATAGATAGCTTTACTATGGATTTGAGAACTATGCAATTCAATTTTATTAATCAAATTTATTTCTAGCTGATTCATGAAACAATATATTCTCATTATTCTGCATTGAGTTTTATATCTTATTATAAAATATTGACCAAAAGCAAAGTGAGAAGGAAAGTATTTTACCCTACTCTTCTAGATCATTGTCCATCATTGAAGGAAGCAGTAACCTGAAGGGAGGACTGCTTGCTTTGCAGTGCAGTATTACCTTGGTCAGGGAATTTACTCAAACCAAGGAAGCACATCAGGAACCATAGAAGTTGCTACTTGTTAGGTGCTTCATACTCATCTAGCTTTCTTGTGCAACCCAGGCTCTGTAAACCTGTACAGTGTGGTGCTGCCCACAGTAGGTCGAGTCCTACTGCAACAGTTGATAAGACAATCCCCCAAAGACATGCTCGTAAGGCAGTATGATTTAGGCAATTCATCAGCCCAAGCTTTCCTCTCAGGTGACTCTAGGCTATGTCAAGTTGACAAGTAGAGCCAATAAGGACAATGGGATAATATGATATTTTGATAAATATATACACTGTAGATTCTATAGTATAAAATGGTTATGTGTGATTAAATGTATATGTCATGTTCTCTCTTTTTCTCCTCATTTCTTTATCACTGTACTACCTGAGATGAAAGTCAGGTTCATACAACTTTCTTCAGGTCATCATTATAACATCATGCTACATACACAGCTGTTGCTTCCTTGAGATGTGGTCTCCCCTGGTCACTCAGACTGGTCCTGAGCTTTCAGTCTTCTTCTTATAAAACTCAGGACCACCAGCCCAGATCTGGCACCACTTGCAGTGGGTTGAGCCTCTCCCATCCATGACTAATTACAAAAACTTCTTACAGGATTGCCTGTAACCCAATCTTATGGAGGCATTTTCTCAGTTGAGGTTCCCTTCTCTCAGATGACTTTACCTGTCAATTTGACATAGAACTAGTCATCCAATTACAGATAGGAGTCTAGGTTCATTCATGTCTGTGTGATTATCAAATTTTCCTTCTTAAATCTTTTGAAATGTTTGACAATTTTTCTAATGTATGTACTTAGTGATTTTGTTAAAAAAACAATTGGCTATAGGTGCATAGGCTTTATTTCTAGGTTCTTTATTTTGTCCCACTTATCAATATGTATATATTTATGCCAATACTATTGATTACTACACCTTTGAAGTACATTGTGAAGTCTTGTAAGAGTTCCTGATTTGTTTTGTTATGTTCCTTTATCACAGATAGCTTTTATGATTCAACTTCTTTTCTACTTTCTTACAAATTTCAGATGTTTTCCTAGATATTAAAGGGGTGCCATCTTCTAGTTTATTTGTGTTATTTCAGTTTTAGAAGTGAATAAATTGTGAATGCAAGAAGTGAATGAGTTAGAAGGTAGAAAGTATACACATCTTTTGATGATTTGAATGAGAATGGACTCAATAGACTAGTAATATATTTGAATACCTGGACCCGGGCAGGGGAACTGTTTAGGAAGTATTAGGAGGCGTGGCCTTGTTAGAAGATGTGTGTCACTGGGGTGGGCTTTATTAGTAATCACTCTTATGTGAGTCTACAATGAAAAATAGCAAGTGACAGAAAGAAATAAAAAAATGTACAGTTTGAAAAGAAAAAGATGCCTAGGAAAATTAATGTTGTATCCAACATTTGTGCCAATAGAGAGGCCTAATTTGAAATGGAATATAGGAAGAGATGTTCTCTGAGCAAAACCCTGACCAGCTTATCCTGAAAGTTGTGAAAGGAAAAGGCTTAACAGATTTTCTGTTCCTAAAAAATAACAACAAGCCTAAGTATATGCAAATGTAACGCAAGGAGAGAGCCAGAATCTATCCAAAATGTGCAGCCAAATTTGGCACATCAGCCAGGTAGTGTGGACTTTAGATTTGTGAAGGATACAAGAATAAAGAGTTTGTGGAATATTACTTTATGGTTAAACAGTGCTTCGGAGGTCAGATGTGTGGCAGGGGAATTCCAGCACTGAGGTCTTGAGAGGCCATTGCTTGAAGCTATGAAAATGAAGCCTGGATTGTGTTGGAGACGTCAGGATGTTGGAGATTCCATAGCCCTGGATGTCTTCCAGGGAGACGTGTGTACAGAGAGTGGGAATCAGTCCATGAAATAGAAGTGTTTTGCTGACATCAAAGCTGCAAGGACAGAGTCATCTAAGTCCTTTGACATCAGACATGGAACTATAGGATTTGGAATTTGCCCTGCTGAATTTCAGTCTTGTTTTGGTCCAGTATTTCCTCACTATGCCCCCACATTCCTAACTTCTGGAATGAATGTATATTCTGTGCCACTGCCTGTTGAAAGTATGTAATTTGCTTTTTGGTTTTATAGGGTTTTACGATTAAGAGACAACCTTGAGTTGCATAAGACATTTTGGACTTTGGAATTTTAAACTATGTTGAGACTGTGAAAAACTGTGGGGACTTTTGAAGTTGGACTAAATGCATTTTCCATTATTATATGAGCACAGGGGTTATGGGATAGGAAAAGGAGTGAAATGTGGTAGTTTGAATGAAAGTAGCTCCCACTGGCTCATGAATTTGAATTCCATCCCCAGTTAGTGTAACTATTCAGGAAGAATTAGGCAGTATGTACTTGTTGGAGAATTGGAAGACATGGTCTCTTTGAAGAAAGTATGCCACTAAAGTACATAAAGTTTCATTGAGTCTCCCTGTCTTATAGTTGTGGATCAAGATGCGAGCTCTTAGCTACTCCTCTATCACCAACCATGCTTGCTGCCACATTCCCCACCATGATGGTCATGGAATCACCCTCTGAGACTGTGAACAAACTCCACATTAACTCTTTCCTCTATATGTTTTCCTGATCATGGTGTCTTTGCAGCATCTTATTAGCAGTCATTGCTGAACTTAGTGACTATTTCAATCTAGGAAGTATAAATGAAAAGTCAAGTGAGGTTTTTTGTAGCTTGAGTGGACAGTTCATTTGAGGACTATGATAGGATTAGGCTTAAAACGAGGGCAATAAATTTGTCTGAGAAATGTATTTGAGATGCCAAATCACCTAGGGCAGTGAACTACTCTTCTCAACCTTCTTAATACTATATCCTTTAATAAAGATCCTTATGTTATGGTGGTCCCCAACCACAAAATTATATTGTTGCTATTTCATAAATGTAAATTTACTACTATTTTGAATCTTAGTGTAAATATTTATCTGATTATTTAGGATATCTTATATGCAATCTCAGTGGAAGAGTTGTTTTACCCTAAAGGGGTCATGACTTACAGGTTGTAAACCACTGATCTAAGGTGCGGGTTAAACAAAGAGTCATTGTAAATGTATACACTGTGTGTGCTGACCTTTTGGCATACTGAAATTTGGCCTGTTCTACAAAGATTAGTTACTATTTCAACTTGTAATTTTCTCGGGTTAGTTTGGTGATACTTCCTTGCAGATTTTATTAGTTAAAAATACTAGAAGAGGAACATAAACTAGCAGTTTAAAGATGCATAAGGCTGGGAATGTGGTTTAGTGATACAGTACTTTCCAAGTGTGGGCAGGGTCCTTGGTTTGATTTTCCCCATCACAAACAGTAGATATTTAAAAAGTTTAAATGATGAACTCAGAGGTACTGATTCTAGTCTGGAAAGAGGCTCAGAAACTCATTGTGTTGAGTGATTTTACTGTGGTAAATATACAGAACATATTATAAAATTGACCATTTTGCTAGCCATTATTCAGTGTACAAACTTGTAGCATGTCCACTTGTATTGTTATTGTGCTATTCTTGATTAGGCAACCATATCATTGAGATTTAATAGATGGAGCTTCCTGGCCATATACAACAGATACCATCTCATTAAAGACATTAACTTCAATTAAATAGATATTAGTTACCTCCAAGCTATTAAGTGCCACAATTGCACCCTTGGGGATATAGATTTTCATGCTGGTCATTGTTCTGTTATTACACTGTTTAGAAAATATAATTGAAATTTCAATTATATTTCAATTAAAATGGTAATTGTTTGTGGCATATCATTTGTTCTACCTTGAAAAATGTTTCTTGTGTTTATAGGAAGACTGTTTATCTTATATTTGTTGGTTAGCTTGTTGAGTATCGATGCCTGAAAGTGTATGTACTGTAGGGGACAATATAATTTGGGTGAGTTTTCTATCTGAATATTCTGCATACTGCTATAAGCATTCTGGTAAAAATCTCCAGCTTTTATTGTCTGTTGGAGTTCTCTCTGTCCTTAAATCTACAGATACTTGCTTTATACATTTAGTAAGATTTACATGTATTTATAAACTGTTATTTTTTCTTGCACGTTCAGGACTTCTTATACAATCGCCCCTCTTTTCTATTTTTAGCACTGTTTATTGGAAGCTTGTTTTATCTGAAATTAGAATAGCTTAGATGTTTCTTCTTCCTTTTGGCTTTAGTTTGTGTGGAATATCTTACTTTCAGTCTGTGTGTCCTTAAAGGTGAAGTAAGATTCTAGTAATAAACATATCATTGGATCTTTAAAAAAATACACTCATTCTTTCTGTGAGTTATATTGATAGGATAAAGTCTTATTATAACTTCTAAAATCTTTTTCATTTCTTTTTAAATTATAGTTCTTTCTTTTTCCTTTTAATACAGTAGCCCTGTACCTAAATCATCTACTCAAGTATTATGCTGCAATTCCTTATTATTTATGGTTTATAAATTATACATTTTTACTTTGCAGTTACCATGAAGTTTATAAAAAAAACTTTAAAAATGATAGGACCTTTATATTGGCACAAAGCAAGAGTAAGATAAGTGGAAGTCTACTAATAAGAAAACTTAGTTGTTTCAATATACATTCTACATACCAGCTGGACTGATAAGGAGCATGAATTGCATTACATAAACACATCTGATGTGACCTGAACTTAATTGTGTTGGCTAACTCAGGTGTCACATAACAATTCCTCCCCTGAGAACTTTGCCCTTGCTTTTATTCTTATCCAAACTTACAGTTACTTTTCTCTCTGCTTTTCTTTAATTCTGAGGAAGAAAATTTTAGTTTTTCTCTAGTCCTTAGTGTAGAATTAAAAACAAACAAACAATACAAAACAAAACTACTCTCTATACTGCCGTCTAAGCAGCTGCTGACTAATGCTTTCCTGATGCCTTCTGGACAGATCCCTTTCCCTATACATAGCCCTCAGATGTGCCCACTGGCTGCTAAGCTCATTTTCTGGTATTATTTTTAGGTACTTTTGTTTTCATTCCTTTTTTATCTCCTTTTAATATGATTGGCCTTTGACATATATCTAGTTTTCAAATGTTTAAGGCCATTCTTTAACATTTTTATTTTTTAACAGTCTTTAGAAAAAAAAGTCTTCAGTATTAATGTATAATATATACTGTTACCATAACATAGAAGATTTTTATCAAGTTGAGTTGCTTCTTGTCTTCTTAGCTTACTTATCTTTTCTTCCCTTCCTTCCTTCCTTCTTTACTTCCTTCCCCTCTCCTCTCTTATGAGTGACTTTTATATTTTATCAAATAATTTTTCTTCTTATATTTATAGGTTTTTATGATTTTTTTCATTTAGACTTTTTCTATAATTAATTAAATTCATCATTTAATGAGAAGTTAGCATCCTGTGCTTGGAGTAAATTATCTTTGGTCTTTGTAATGCTCAGACTTGTGTTAACTATTTTCTCAGAAATCCATCCTTCCTCTTTGGTAATTGTTTTCAAAATTCTTATAGTCTGTTTGCAGTAAATTGTACCTTATTGTTAAAAAAATGATCTTTGATCATGTGGTATAATTGATTTATCGAATTACAATATATGACTTTATGGTATTTTGATGGTGAGTTCTGTATATCTATTTATGAGGCACAGTGGTCTCTATATATTTTTTCTTTATTGTAATGTCTTTATGTAGTTTCAGTATTAAGGTAATGCTATGTCAGAGAATAAGTCAGAAAACATTACCTCTGTCTGCGTGTATTTTCATTTGCAATCTATTTAAGGGACTTAATATTTCTGTTGCTTACAGTAGGTTTACTCATAACAAGGCCACTTAGTTTTCTTTTGTCTTTGAGTTCATTTTCCCTTTAAAGCTAAAAGATGTTTTTGATATATTTTAAATTTAGTTTGGAAATTCTTTTTTTAGTGTATATAAGTATGGTATGAGCAGTTTCTAGCATCTTTGATTTCTGAAGAGAAATCTACAGTCACTTGTATCATGTTTCTCCCTAACAGGTAAGTGTTTTTCCCTAGGCTGCCTTTAAAATTCCTTGTTCATATAGAGAAGTACATTTTAAATATTTGGCTCCAGTTTCTTTGGGCTAATTCTATTTAGATTCCACTTTATTTCTTCAATCTGTACATGCATGCATTTTTTGGGGCCAGATTTCAGATTTTTAATTTTAAAATTCTCCCCCTTTCCCTTTCTTTTTAGCTTTAATTGTGTATATATCTGCGTGTGTTTGTGCATATGAATGTAGTTCCCACAGAGGCCTGAAGAGAGTGTCAGATCCCCTGGAACTGGAGTTATAGACTGGCAAAAGCCATATGATACAGATTGTGGGAAGCAGAGGAGAAAGTACTCACCACAGAGTCATCTCGTCTCAGTCTCCCCCATTCTTATTCCTGAGGACAGAGGCATTGGCTCTTTCATTTTTATCCCACAGAGCCCCTCTAGTGTTCCCTTTTCTTGTTATTCTGTATTCCCTGTGTTGATCAAATTGGAGAAGTGTTATTGCTCCATGTTAAGTTCAATGATTCTAGCCTCTTATTTCTAGTCTAATCTCGAGCTTACTGGTGACATTTTTAGTTTAAGTTACTGCATTGGTCATTTCTATATTTCCATTTGGTTCCTTGTTATACCTTCTATGTCTTTGCAGTCATGTTGTACTTTATTATTTATTTCAGACAATTTATAATTTATGGTTGAATCATTTTTATAATGGCTTCTTTGAAGTTATTTTTTAAGTCATGCGAGTTGACATTGAGCTTTAATTCCAGCAATTTAGGAGGTAGAAGTAGGAAGATAGGAGTTCATGTCATCCTTGGCTTCATAATGAGCTAGAGGTCTGATTGAGCTACATGAAAGCCTGTTTTAAAACCAAATAAACACGTTAACAAATGAATGCATAAATTCCATTTATCTATCTATCTATCTATCTATCTATCTATCTATCTATATTTTTCTAATATGGGATTTATTTTGACATTGGCATCTGTTTGCATGATCTTCTCACTCATAATGCTTTCGTTTGAGCTTGACATGATACATAATTTTCTATTTTATCCAAGATATTTCTTATAAGATGCTGGATTTAAATGATTTTAGGAGGCAGTTGCCATTTGATATGTTAAGTGGGTATGTACATTCAGTTTCTCATTTGACTTCACTAATACCACCTAGCAAACATGCATTATTAAATCATGTTTCTTCACTACAGATGGCTGAGGTGGAAGATCAGCTAACCTTGGCCCTGCAGATATTTTGTAGTGAAAGTGGGACACACATTGCTGGCAGGTTGGGGTATTAGGTCATCTCCCTGTTGGGCCCCTCTGCTCCCCTGGTGCTGGGGGCGGTCGGCTGACTCATACTTCTTTGTTGCTGTAGCACTGGGGGCAGAACATTAGCTCCACTTGGCCCTCCTGACACCAACAGAGAAGGAAGGGGAAGGAGAATGCCAAGTAGCTCAGCATAACACTCCAACATTCAGCCTCATTAATGCCTAGTAAGAGTTGAGTATTCGTTCACTACTAGATTCTCTAAGGGTAGAGGTAAATAGAAAGCCAGCTCACTCTGTTTTATACTTTCTCATTATTGCTGTCACATTAAAAGTTTGCTGGATTGGGAAAAAGGGAAAAAGGAATGCTGACTAGTTCCAATTTTTACTGTCTTGTTCACTTTCATTGATGTCAGGAGTGGGTGGTGGCTAAACTGTTCACTAGACCTTGATGGTAGTAACTTGGTTGGAGAATATGAGCACCTTCTGCCTCCTTTCGGTAAATGATGGTCGGTCAGTTTCTTCCTTGGCACAAGAGTACAAGGTAGAAGAATCTGAATCTGCCCGATTTCTCAGTAAAGGAAATGGAGCAATAGTTCCTCATTCTGCCAGATAAATACGCATTGTTGGGGAACCAACACCCTTCATTCTTGCCATTCTGAGGCTAACAACATTGTTGAAGACACAAACAGGAAATAAATTCAAGGATGCATATAAATGAAACTATAGTATGGGTTATGAAGAAAAGGCACAAAGCCCTATGAGAAAAAAAATGCATTCCTTCCCAAGAAAGTCACAGTTAGGACCTTAAAAGATGAGGGGTCAGTAATGTGAAGGTGAGAGTGTTCTAAGGAGAAGAATTAGCAACTGAGGTGGCTGGCAGTGTGATGACAATGGACCTGTGCATTCAACAAAGTAATTGAAAGTATATCATGGTGACACTAAGATAGCAAAGTAATGTCAGAGTAATGTTTGAGTATTAACATGTTCCAGTGAGATGTTGCAGTGGGTAAACGTGCTTGCCACACAAATATGAAAACCAGAGTTTCACCATTAAATCTCATGCTGGAGAGAAACGAGTCTAGAAAGGAAACTGCCCTCTGCCTACAGCATGTGTTCTATGGCAAACATGTGTCCCTTCTTTGACTAAGAATAAAATAAAATAACTAAAGATAGAGAATTAACAGGTACCCTGATCATCCCATTTATGAGTCTTATGTTAGATGTGAGTTTGTCTTCCATTTTAAATACACAGGGAAGGCATTACAGAATTTCAATAATAGAAGAGGTACATTTTGATTCAACCATTGATGTAATATAACCTTGGAAACAATAATAAAGTACAGTGTCAGGGAAGAGTGAAGCCAATTTAAAGAAAAAATATAGAAAATAAGTGGGAGGCCTGGCTGGGTGGAGAGTTTAGATGCTGAATACAAGGAATCTGTGGATGGTAGCAGGTATGGTGGATCCTGGCAGAAGACTAGAGGTTGGTTGTGGAGTAGACAGGGGTACCCAGACTAGAGATGGTAGACTGGGAGAAGGCATGGATGGTGAAGTCAGGAGACTCACTGGGCTAGGCCCTGAAAAAGAACATGGGATGTCCGCATGTTATAAAATTATAACATAATAACACCATTTCCCCCTTCTCTTTCTGTCTTCCAGCCCTCCGATACAAATTCTTGGCCTCATTTTCTTTAATTCTTTATTTATTTATTCTCTCTCTCTCTCTCTTCTCTCTCTCTCTCTCTCTCTCTCTCTCTCTCTCTCTTTCTGTATGTGTGTTCCTAAATATATTAATACAACATGTTCATTTCACACAATGTTACCGTGTGTGTGTGTGTGTGTGTGTGTGTATGTGTATATGTGTGTGTGTGTGTGTATATGTGTGTGTGTGTGTGGTGTGTATCTGTATGATCTGAGGGCTGAGCACTTGGTATTGGATAATCATGTTTGGGGGTTCTTCTCTGGGAAAGATAATTTCTCCCACTCTCAGCTTCCTTTCTACCTGTAGTTCTTTAAGATTTCCCCCTTTCATATTAGCATGTTTTCATTGTGTTGAGTGACTACCCTCCAAGCCAAGCATTTTCCATCTTTAGGAGGTCACACCCCCCCCCACACACACACGGTTGGAGAAGGTTATCCCAGCTGAGTTCCTTGATGTTTTAGCTCTCTCAGTAGAGATCAGAGTAGATCAGGAGAGAAGACTCTAGTCTGAGTGTCCAGCTGCTCTGTACCTTTCTGTGGCCCAGGGGAGGGGCTACAGTGTTTAAAGGCTAGAAAAGACTAGAACAATGACTCCTTCTATGCAGCCAAGGGGAGCCATTGTCCCAGTTCTGTAAGATGTTTTCAGGTGTGGCCAGTTGGAGGAGGAGAGTTTAAGAAGCCAAATAAACTCATTGGTTCTCCAGAGTGAACTTTGTAGACTCTTGCCTCAGCTTGTCATCTGTACCTTAGGAGAGGGAGCAGATGATGCTAATTCTCCCCTTCTGAAGAAATTTTAACAACACTTGATGTAGTCTACAGGATACAACAAAACTGAGGATGTGTTTGGGAAGAGTAAAGGTGTTGTTCCTAATACAGAACAAGACAAATAGATGAAGTTGTGTGAGGTGCTGTTTGTAGAGGAACTTTTAGCATAGTGGTTTGCCTCTATAGAGCCTTGAGACAGTAGAGGGTGGGTCATGGACGGGGCAGAGTAGAGATTAGTAATTAAGGCAGACTGTAGAGCAGAACCTGTTGGTGGGGAAAATCCAAGGAAAGCAATCTTCTTGTAGGTGATATGGTGTGGCATGCCTGTTGATGGGGAGGGGGTTCCACCTCAGAGTATGGTGATGTTTTGAGAACTCCCAGAGTGGGCAGCCCAGAGGGAGATCACAGAATTGCAGTAAAAAGGGAAATTGAGGCTGGCATCTCTGGTGTTGGCCTCCAACTTTGCAGGTAAACTGGATAAAAGAGATGGAAAAATGGAGGTGTTGGCCTGCCGTGTGTGTGTGTGTGTGTGTGTGTGTGTGTGTGTGTATGAGACTAGAAGACCAAAATGGGAAGAGAGCTCTAGTTAAGTCAGTAATACAGAGCCTGTCATGTGATCCCAAAACCTGTGTAGTCAAGTAGTGATGAGGAAGAGAGTAACCTAGAAGCAACAAAAGATGCCCAAGGTCTGAACTTTGGCACAGAGAAAGGGAAAACTCATGAACTAGCATGCACACAGGGGTCTAAACAATGCTTTGGTGAGAGTGGCAATGATAATCAAAGAATATTCAACTCAGGAATTTCAGAAAATAGGGGAAAGTTTTAAATAAACAATGAAATAATCTCTTACACGCTGACTTATGAGGCTGTGGCATATGGGGGCAGATAGGATCAGTCTGAGTGCTACAGAAGCAGAGAAACTGGACAATATAGTCCCACGTCCTTCCTGGAGACATGAACTGCATAACTCGAGGCAGTACAAGGAGAAACAGTCCCTGATGAACTGGCTTATTTGAGCCATTAGAGATAATAAGTACCACCAGTTCTTTGATATCAGAAGCTGGATGGGGGATAATAAAGGAAGGATAGGTATTTCTGAGAGAACTAGGTGTGAGGAAAGCATTGTAAGATGGTTTCAGGAGTCCAGGAGAACAGTGTTCACCAGAGACTCAACGAAGAATTGGATTTAACAAGGACCTTGACACTGGGGCGGAGCTTTACCCAAATTGCTGAGTCTTTTGGCAGGGCAGGGTTTTGCAAAGTAGTACAGGCTTTGGTAGTTCTAAGTAACTTAGATATAATGTGTCTGTAAAGTTGAAGAACAATCTAGAGATAAGTAGAAAACAAAGCAGAAAAAGAGTTCTGTTGGGGTTACTCAAAGGCAAATGTGACAAGATTCCTGTGAAGCCAGAATTCCTGGGGTTGAAGGTGGGAGGAAGAGTTGTAATTTTCTCTGATCACTCAACATTGTCAAGGATAAAGACAGTAGACAGTCAAAGTGCTCAGAACCTTGTGTCCAAAACTTTGTTCTGTCCATCTTGCATATAAAGGTTTTACTAAATATAGATATCACAGTGCTAATCTTTGAATGATTTGCAGATTTGAGACTCATTTAAGAGACATAAGGCTGCCTCCACAAGAAGCAAGCATGGAGAATTAGTTCACAACTGGTGCAAAGGTTATATGTTGCCTTAGGATTCTTGGGAACTTTATTGTTGAGTAAAATACAACTGATAACTACTAAGGTGATTGGGAAAAGTTTGCAACCCTGGGCCTGTAAATGCTAAAGGTAAAAACAGATGTTCTGAGAAACTACAACATTGTTAGTTGGGAATGTCAGTGCTAGGAGTAGGTTACCCCATACCAGTTATTGGCATCAGAGGCCCTAGAGGCTCTTAAAACAAAAAAGGCTGTTGTTTCATTTGTTGGTTTCTCTCCAGAACTGAATGCTAAGACACTATTGCTGAAACAGTTGAGTGCTTTGGCTTCCAGAGGTGGGGAAACAAAGTTAGGTAGTATCCTCTCTCTCTGAACTAGCTCCTATAGTGCAATAGTGGCCTCAGGGTTAGGGTTAGAATCAATTTTTGATTGGACTTAAGGCCCACTTCACAGGGAAAAATTCACATCTACTACTGAGAACTTAAAAACCTGTGACCAGGCTCTCTGCTCCTCCCTGTTCCAGAGATTGTCGCATCTTCTTGTGCAGTGCCAGCCTCATCCCGTAGACAAAATGGTGAAGGTCGATGTGAAGGCCATATTGAGTGCCTGGTTACCAGGGCTGCCTTCTCCTCTGCATCTAGCAAAGTGGAGATTGTTGCCATCAATGATCCCTTCATTGACCTCAACTACATGGTCTACATGTTCCAGTATGACTCCACTTATGGCAAATTCAATGGCACAGTCAAGGCTAAGAATATGAAGCTTGTCATCAACGGGAAGTCCATCACCATCTTCTAGGAGTGAGATCCAGCTAACATCAAATGGGTTGATGCTGGTGCTGAATAAGTCATGGAGTCTACTGGCGTCTTTACCACCATGGAGAAGGCCAGGTCCCACTTGAAGGGTGGTGCCAAAAGGGTCATCATTTCCGCCCCTTTTTGCTGATGGCCCATGTTTGTGACCATGGTGTGAACCATGAGAAATATGACAACTCACTCAAGATTGTCAGCAATCATCCTGCACCACCAACTGCTTAGTCCCCCTGGCCAAGGTTATCCATGACAACTTTGGCATCGTGGAAGGGCTCATGACCATGGTCAATGCCATCACTGCCACTCAGAAGACTGTGGATGGCCCCTCTGGAAAGCTGTGGAGTGATGGCCATGGGGCTGGCCAGAACATCATTCCTGCATCCGCTGGTGCTGCCAAGGCTGTGGGCAAGGTCATCCCAGAGCTGAATGGGAAGCTCACTGGCATGGCCTTCCATGTTCCTACCCCTAATATATCTGTTGTAGATCTGACATAATGCCTGGAGAAACCTGCCAAGTATGATGACATCACAAAGGTGGTGAAGCAGGCATCTGAGGGCTTACTGAAGGGCATCCTGGGCTACACTGAGGACCAGGTTGTCTCCTGCAACTTCAACAGCAACTCCCACTCTTCTACCTTTGATGCTGGGAGCTGGCATTGCTCTCAATGACATCTTTGTAAAGCTCATTTCCTGGTATGACAATGAATATGGCTACAGCAACAATTTCCCTCACAATTTCCATCCCAGACCCCCATAACAACAGGAGGGGCCTAGAGAGCCCTCCTATTCTCTGAAATACCATCAATAAACGTTCACTGTACACACATCCCCCAATTAAAAAAAAAAAAAAAAAAAAAAAAAAAAACCTGTGACCAAGGACGGCATAGGCTCCAGCTGAAAATAAATTGTTATTGATTAGTTAAATGATATACCATCTAAAGTACTTCCCCACATTTCTGTTTAAAATCATGGGTTATTACTAAAGTCTGTCTGCTTGGATGCTTTTGCATCTGCCAGTATTAGTATACAAATAGGAAGTTACTCATCAGGTTACTTTTGTTTTTGCGTTTTTTGGTGGTGATTTACTTTTATAAGGGTCCATGATTCGATGAAGAATGACAGCCCAGACTTAAATAGTGTGTAAACACAGAGTGTTTTATTCTGCAGAAGTCCAGCATGCTGGAGTTTCCCATTACCAAGATAGACAACCAAGTGAGCTTGCAGGCCTGATTTAAAGCACATTAGGAAATTCCATGGTAGGTGACCTCTTTGTTAATCTGTTGGGTCCATCTCTATGGACATTCCATTACTAGGATGTGGGGGCTGGAAACTTGCTGGGAGGTCTAGAGACTGTTACTGAGGAAGTAGCTGAGGAAGTCTGGAAACTGCTGCTGACCCATTGTCCTTGTCTCAGTCCAGGTGGAGGGGCAGCTTCTGAGGCCTGGACTTGCCTGGAATTGCCCAGTTCTTGGAAACAGAGATTCAGGCCTAGTCTCCTTAACTGCCAATTTGAATCCTGTCATGGAATCAGTGTAGCCTTCTCACTTTTACCTAGGAATGAATTCATAGAAGATGGCACCTCCTCAAGCTGCATGCTCAGTAGCATGCACCTTATCTATTACTGTAATATCATGTGGTTGGATGTGTTGCAATAAGGGTATAATCCCAGACACTCTGGGGTTGAGGCCAAAGGATCATGAGTTTGAAACCTCTATCTCAAAACACAATCCTCAACCCAACCAATCCTTCTCACCCCCACCCCCAAGCCTTCACAGTAGTTTATCTTTGGGAAGCAGATCATTTGTCTTTGAGACTATTTTCTGAGGTCAAATACGTATGGCCAGGAGCAAAAACTGAAAGAAAGATGTTGGCTCAGAGTAAGCTCTCAATAAATATACATTGATATTAGAGTAAGTTTAATTTGATTTATTTTAGTGACAATGCCTATAGTTTAACAGCTTAGTTTAAATGACAGGAGTAATTTGCAAATCCATAAATATTTGGAGCAGGATGTTTCTTTGCCATGTGCTTAATTATTTATTTTATGGAAATGTGTTTGCATGTATAATTAAAAGCTTTATAGATAAGCTGGGCATTAGAGAAATTTAAATTTAACATTTTACAAACCAAACACCCCATGAAATCCAATCAAAATTAAACTATATTTTAAGTCGTGTTTTTCAACATGTAAAAAAAAGAATTGCTTATAAAACTTTTTTATCAAAACAAGAACAAAATGACATTTGTAGGAAAATGGATGGAACTGCAGATATTCATCTTAAGCAAAATAAGTCAGGTATACAATGATAAATATTGCATGTTTTCATTTATATAGAGAGTCCAGATTAAATGAAAACAGAAGTGGGCTATTAGGGGAAATGAAAAGAGACAAAGAAGAGATGGGACAAGAGAAGTGAGTATAGGTAAATTTGATCAAAATATTTGGCATGCATATGTCAAGATATCACAAGGATGCTGATTTTGTATAATTTCAATACACTAATAAAAATAGAAGAAAAAACTATTAGATGAGTGAAAAGTGTGGGAAGGTAGGGTAAGTGTAAGTAAGAAGTAGTAGGGAGATGGATATTCTACTTTAATATATTAAAAGTACCCTATATGCATATATTTAAATGTTATGAACATTCTTCTCAACAATATGTGATAATAAGAATATGAACATATATTGTGTGTATAATAATAAAACACTATTTTTTCAAGAGCACATCTCTATCAGTCAGGATTCATTCAAAGGCAATGACCTACTCTACTTTTCTAGGTATTTAATGTAAGGGAAAGTTTATATGCACATCCATTCATATGTGCACACACACGCACACACACACACACACACATATACATATATACATAGATATATGCACACACACAAATATATATATGAAATCAAGTTAGAGGAATATGTGCTGAAGAGTCTCTAGAAATGAAACTTAAACTAACATCTCAGAACATTTCAGAGGACATGCTACCCATCCTCACTTCAGGAAAAAAGGAATCAAAACCCTCCCCTGAAGCTAACAAGGGCAAGTACTCAAAGGGTTGGCTGATGGGAAGACTTGGGAAACTACCATTACTGTAGATACCTTTCAGGATTCAGGTGTCAGGGCATTGGTGGCTGAGAACACTCACCATTACCAACACAATTGCTTCTGAACACCAGCTAAAAGAAAGGACATTGGAATGCTGATGCAAAGTCTTTAAGACTGCTTGCTGGCAACAACAATCAAAGCATTTGCAGGGAAATCACCCTTAAATCACATCTGCCTTTTAAATCTCTTGAAAGTAAGTCTAATTGGTAGAAACTAATTTGCATTCCGAAACAACTGTAACGGAGTTTCAGAAATGGGAGATTTAATTTTTCCAGGTTTGGCAGTGAAGGAAGGCATGCAGGAAGGAGAAGAGACTGGGTATTGAGTTCATTTCACTAGATTTATTTACTGCCTCCACTGCAGCTAAACATTGTATATATTTCTTTCCAACTTTAAATTTCCAAACTACAAATAGCAGGGACACCCAATGCCTAACATAATGCACCTGTTTCTGAGAAAAGACTCTAAGGCCATATTCTATTCGAATGCAAGATCCAACCACCAAATCCATCCCTGCATGATGACTATCCACTTTATGGTTTTGCTCAAACTGCACGTTGATATACTGCAAGTTAAAACTTGTTAATTACAACCAGCAAAGTTTTTGTTTTGAAACAGGTTCTCACTGGGTAGTACAGGTTCTCCTGTAACTTGAGATCTTCCTATCTTTGCCCCTCAAGTGTTAGGCTGTGTGTACCACTGTTGTGTGACAAAATTGGGGAGATTCAATGCACACGTCTACTCTCCCCAGGTAGGGAGCCTATGGCAGACCAAAATATGGATATTACCAAAGTCCAATTTGGTGAACCAGGGTGTTTCATTGAAGTTACTTCCAGGAACATGGTTGAGGGCTTACTACAGGAAAAGATACAGACCAAAGACAGCTGCATCACCAAGGCTTATGCCAGCATGGATGCCAGCTCACTAAAGCCAGGAACTTAGAGCACACTGCACAGCTTTAGGCAGGCAGCTCAACAGGTTAGCTCCTGTCTTTTCCAGGTGTCTCAGCTGGTCTACACCAATTCCAGGCAGCTCTGCAGGTTTCTGCTTCTTCCAGGTGCAGGTCTGATCTCAGAGTCTTCTTTGCAGCTTTCTCCTCTAAGAATTGTCTTTACAGCTAGATTCTGTTCACTCTAGCAGGGAAGAGCCTATAGTGAATCTAGTCAGTTTCTGGGAGTTCTTGAAACTATCTCTTTTTAATTGTTTACCTCTCTGCTTAAAGAGCTCCCCTGCAGGATTTGGTCTCAGAGGAAACTGTTATACCACAACCACAATGCTCAGCAACTTTACTTTTCAGTCTTCAGTGGGATAATAGGAAAAGGGAACAAAAGCATTTCAGCCTTTCTTGGCACAAAGTAGTAGGATTGTGAGTTCCAGACCAGCCTTGGCTACAAAGAAAGTTCTATACCAGCCTGGAATACCAAGTCTCAATAAAAGAAAAACTAAACATAAATCAGAAAGTTGTGAGAGGTTTTCCACCTCTGGGGTGTTCCCAGAGAGTTCACCTGAAGTTTTGAATCCAGCAGTACCAGAGTTCACCACAGGATCAGCGTTCGGATTCCAGTAATAGAAGAGGTCAGCACAGGACTCTTCTGGTACCAGCCAATTCAAAGAGTTTGACTCCGTTTGGCTACCCTGATGATCAATCATCATGTACCCTCAACTATAGCTGTCAAACTGGATCATGTCAGTAACCCCACATAAGTTTAACCAGTTCTACAAGTGAATGTCATGCAGACATCCTTTTAGAAGACTCATAGAAAACAAACAACCAGAGTAGGAAGAAGGGAAAGATTAGCAGTGCATTATAAAACTCTCTTACTTTCTAAGAGACTAGAATTTTTGACAGAACATGCAACCAGATACAATTTGAGGTCACTTAAGACTGCCAGCACACTGTGCACCCAGACTATTTTTCTTATATTCCTTTATGAGAACAATACAACAAACCATTTTTTTTTCCTGAACACTGGAGGTTTTGTTTGGTAATCATAGAAGTGTTCTTTCCAGAGAAAAACATTTTACATAGTGATCACATGGAAAAAATATTCTCATTTGTTATTATATCTAAATCAATAACAGGATTACAAATGTTTACCAGAGACCTCCACTATGAATGTATATGAGGCAGACAAGCCAATCTTATGTGCCTTGGATTTCCCATGCAATCACCCTTTACAACCTAAACAAATGCATAACTGTAATCTTAATTTATATACTCTTCTTCTATGCTCCATATCCAAGAGTAATATACATATGTTTATATGCATATTTTGATAATAATTTGCTAAAACCAGAAAATTTAGTTTGAAAGCAATGTTTTAAATCCATATTCATTGTAAATGTAGAACTCAATATTAGAGATAATAGTGATAGTTATAATAATGTTTATTATCTGAGTCGTTTGGGGTCAGTTGAAGTCAGTCTTAATCCTTTGTAAAACTCTTTTTTAAAAATTGGATATTTTATTTACATTTCAGATGTTATCCTCTTTCCCCATTCCCCCTACCCAGGAACCCCCTATTCCATCCCCCTTCCTGCTGTCCCTTATTCCTTCCCATGTGATGTTTTTTGTACTGTTCAATAAATACAGAACACATCCATTTGTTAAGAGCAGACACTCAGAAACAGACAGACACAGACTAAATTCACTAGACAATCTTCAAGAAGGCACATATTCAGACTCATGCAATAGACAGACAGGGAGACTGAGGTCACAAGAACAAAGTAGAGAATTCAAACATAGGCTTGGTCTTGGTTAAATGGCATCAAGAGGAAATTCTTTGATTTTTTTCCTTCATGTTACAGTGACACATTAATAATGACTCTCAGTTTATTATTAATGTACTCAAACTGACCACAGGGAAGTTAAAACTGGACTACAAATCCATTCCAACAGAAACCCAAATCACAACAGAGAAATACAAAGATCCTGATCAATAATCCATGAAGACACATTGTTAACGTCTCACCTCTCCTATTATAGAATTGAAAATCACAGAGATGGTTAAAATGTTTAAGATTTTAGAATCTTAACATTTTAAAATAACTAATGGCCACATAAATCAAACAAATATATGCACAAACTAAGGGACTCTATCTGAGACCATGACAAGACAGATAGCGTCCAAAGTAAACAAGGCAGGTAGTACATTGGAGTAGAAAGAGAAGCTTATGGAGTAAAAAGTCAGCAAGGCAATTGAAACACTGAAAAATAACCAAATAGAAATACTGGAAATGAAAGATGTTAGTCAAATAAAACCCACAGTAGAAAAGGAAGACACAAAGTTGGATGGGTAGGGAAGGAAGGTAGATATAAGAGGAGCTGGTGGGAGGTGACTATAACTTAAAAATTTATGATGCTCAAAGAACTAATAAAAAAATCTTACAAATGTTTTTAAGCATTTGTAAATGTATAAAAACCATGCAGAAGAATGAGTTTTGATGATGACAATAATACAATCAGACATATACAAGATAATAAAAATATGAATGACAAATGGTCTTTCTAAGAATCCTGGTAAGCATTTAAGACCAAACTTAGAATTTATCTAGTAGAAGAAGAAACACAGATGAAAGCAAAATAGACATTATTTAATAAAATTATAGCAGAAAAATTATCAAACCTAGAGAACAACATAAACATTCAAAACATAAGAGCCATTTAAAACCCCAAATACCCATAACTACAGAAGAAAGTCTCCACAATATGTCATAGTCAGGATGGCAAAAGTGCTAAGTAAAAAAAAAAAACAATATAAAACATGGTATAGCAGCAGGAATAGTACAATTAACCTCAGACTTTTCATCAACTATTAAAGCCAGAAACACATGAAACAAAATATTTTAGTCTTTGAAAGTAAAAAAAAAAAAAAATCTGTAAACCATATGCTATACTAAACAAAACTAAACAAATTTATCCTACAAAACTGATGGAGAAATGAGGATATTTGAAAGCAAATACAAATTAAGGCAATTAATGTCAATTAGCCAGCCCTGCAGAAATTATCAAAGGAATATTATAGAAAGAGGAAAGACAGCCTCTCCTCCATGAAAACACATGAAAGCACATATACTTCAGGAAAAGAACAAATGAACGAAGAAAAGACAAGAAAGTATCAGCCATGTCCAGTACAGCAAATCAGCCAACTCCCTAAATGAATAAAAGAGAAGGAAAAGTAATACCATGATCCAGCAAAGTAGAACATCACCTAACAAATTCTTCAAAAATAATCAACTTCTTTCAGTAATAACTTGAAGCACAAATGGTCTCAGCTCACCAACAGAAAAGATGTAAAACAAACAACTGAATTAAAAAAAAAAAACAGACATTAATTGCCTGTAGCCTCCAAGAAACAGTTAACTAACAAAGATGTCCATTGAAGGAATGGAAATGAAACTATCAAGCAAAGAGAAACTCCAAATAAGGCAGTGTGGCTATTCTTATATCCAACAGACTTCAAATCAAAAGAAAAGATAAAGAGGGATGCTATAGATTAACAAAGGTAACAATTTATCAAGAAGTTGTAACAATTGTAAACGTTTATGCACTAGTTACCCTAAATTTCATAAAAACAAACACTAAAAGACATAAAAGAGACATAGGTCCTAACACACCAAGAGTGAGGGATTTAAGTGCTTCACTTTCATATTTAGACAGGTCTTTCAAACTAAAACAAAGACATTTCAGAACTAAAATATACTATAAATTAACTATACTAAACAGTTATACTCAAAAATATTTTAGCCAACAAGTTAAGGAATATACTTTCTTCTCATCAATACATAAAACACTCTCCAAAATAGCCATATCATAGACCTTAACAAATATAAAACAATTAATTTGTATACCATCAGACTACAGTAGAATAAAGGCAGAAAGCAGCAACAATAGAAATTACAAAAGTACTTGGAGACTGAACAGTGCATTTTTTTAAAACTAACACCACACCATTAAAGAAATCAGAGAAGAAATTAAAACATTGTTCAAATCAAATCAGAATGTTACTATAACCTACAAGAGCCTTGGAGACACAGCCAAGGCAGCCCTTAGAGGAATGTTTCTATCTGTAGGTGCTCATATATGTAAAAACCAGAGAAATTTGAATTATCCATCTAATAATGAACCTCAAGGTTCTAAGCAAAACAAAAAGAATCCAATCTAAAACCTAGTAGATGACAGTATGGAATAAATATTAAGAAAGAAATTAATGAAGTAGAGGCAATATCAAACGAGTTGAATCTTTGAAAAAGTTAATAAGCATAACAAAACCCATAGCCAAACTAGCAAAATGAGGGGAAAAGACACAAATTTCCAAAATTAGAAATGAAAAAAAAAATCTTGATATAAAATATGCCAGTGAAAATCAGGATATCATTAAGTCATATGTTGAACACTTTTACTCCAAAAAGCAACAAGATAAAAAACCTTAAATAGACCAATTACAAGTAATGAGATAAAATAATACCAAGGATGTTTGATAAAGCCTCTAGTTTATTACGTATATACACACACATATTGAAGTTATAACACTTTGTTAACAATGTTTTCCACAAGAGTCATAGACAAACAACAACTCCAGTGAAACTTTCATGAGAATTGTTGATTAGGGTAATCCAAGTAATTCCCCAAACAATATAGATTAATACTATTATCATTGGTTGCCTTTCAGAGGTTGAAGATAAGTTCCTATGACTGAAGATAATATGTACTTTAGACACAGAACTTGGAAGATTTGCTATGGATCTAATCTGAAAGCCTCCTTCCTGTGGTCTAACTTTCATAGTACCAAAAAGTAATACTCAAGTTGCCAAGAGAGGGGAAGAATCAATAACCCTATTTAGCTGTAGTGTCAATGACCTATAAAAATTACCAACAAGATATCTCTAAAAGTACAATAGTAGCTCTTACATCTTGGCGTTAACCACAACTATCTTGTTGGACTTGAAACCCACCTGATAGGAGGGAAAGCATGCCTGGTACTAGAAACCTAGCCAATAACCTAGGACTAGGTAGGTCATGGATATTAGTAGAAAATATACTATGGCCACTTTATTATACCACCATAATTCTTAACTACTCTTTAAAATCCTTACATGTACAGATAAGTGTTACTTAACTCTCATCACAGAAACTTCTCTTTGTAGCAAATTGAGTCCATTAGAGAAAACCACAACTTGTGATAATGCAGAGATGGACAGATCATGGGGACCTCAGCTCTAACTCATACAGCATAGCTTCTGCACCTAAGTCTCAGGGAATATCACAGAAGACAGGGTGGAAAATTCTAAGAACCAGAGGGTCAGGGAGTCTGCTGTGACAGGGGATCTTCATCCATAAAACTTTAGTACGGCTGCCCAAAAAAGACCTGAACAATGATAATATCAATAGACTTGCTAACACAGAAGGAGAGAATTTTATATGCAACTAATAACTGAGGAGGGAGAATTAGCCTCTTCCAGGAACGAGCTCCCTAACTGGTTTTCCAACACAGTGTGCTTAGCCATGAAACTACATACACACAGACCACACTGAACAGTCTCTCCAGCTTGTGTTTATATATTTATTCAACTGCCTGTCTATCTAATATGTGTATGCAACAATAATAATCAAAAGAGATCACAGGTTGAGACAGAGCAGGGAAAGGACATGGGAGGACTTAGGGGACGGGACATGAAAGGACAGGAAAGAGGAGAAGTGGTGCAGCTATGTTTTACTTTAATGCATTTTAATTTTAAAATGCTCAAATGCAATGCCTCCTCATAAAAGAAAGAACAGGACCATATGGAATCTCTGCTGAATTCTAGGCAACTTTTAAGGAGTGACTTCAGGTTCAGTGTAAGTTCCATTAACCTGTTGATGTGTTCTTCATAGAAATGGAAAAAAGCAATCGAGAGGTGGAAGGTGAGAGTCATTAGCATGCATGGCGCATATATATATATCACAAAATAAACAAAACCCCAAGCAGCTCAATGATAATCAATCCAAGAATTCATAGTAACGACAAAAGATCATGAATAGTCATAGCAAATTTAAGGAGAAGGAACTGTTTAAAGAAATTTAAGGAGAAAGTACTGTAATACCTTGCCTCAACTTATGTTTAACAGAGTTACAAAGACATTTGTAACTGGCATAAAATGAGACAGAGCAATGGAATGGAATAGAAGACTAAGGAAATATGATAAAGCTATGGACACCTAATTTTTGAAAAAAATGTTTAAAAAACATGCAGTGGGGAAAAGGCATACTATTCAACAAATGGTGCTGACAAAACTTAGTATCTGCTTGCAGGAGAATGAAACAAGATTATCTTTCACATTGTACCAAAATCACTTCAAGTGGGTCAAAGACCTTATCTTAAAACCTGAAATGCTGAAAATGCTACAGGAAAACAGGAATGTACTTCCAGATACAGTTTTAGTCAAGAACTATTTGATCAGAACTCCAAGAATCACCAGATGGACTACATGAAATTAAAATGTTTCTGCACAGCAAAAGAAACCATCAACAGAACAAACAGACACCCCACAGAATGGGAGAAAATCTCTATCTGCTGTTCTTCAGACAGAGGGCTAATGCAAGTATTTCCAAAGAACTGCAGAGTTAAACACCAAGGAAATAAAATTGCTAATCAACAAATGTGCTAATGAAATGAACAGATAGTTCTCAAAAGAAGAAACACAAATGGCCAGTAACTATTTTAAAATGTGTTCAACATCTCCAGTCATCAAGGAATTGCAAATTATATCTACTTTGAGGTTCCACCACATTCCAGTCCAAATGGCCATCATTAAGAAATCTGACAACACATGTTGGGAGGTTGTGGGAAAAGAATA
This sequence comes from Mastomys natalensis, assembly GCA_021653895.1. Lineage (NCBI taxonomy): Eukaryota > Metazoa > Chordata > Mammalia > Rodentia > Muridae > Mastomys > Mastomys natalensis. The sequence goes on along the minus strand of JAJTUV010001809.1, from coordinate 202,586 downwards.
ACCCTTATTCACTATGGGTGGGATTGAACATTTTAATATACCCATTATCAAAATCAGTATGGAGGTTTCTTCAAAAGTTTAAAAACATACTACCATATGCCTCAGTTATATCATTCATTGGCATATATCCAAAGGACTCTATGTCCTACCACAGAGATAGGTGAACATCAATGCTTATTTCTGTCCTATTCATTATGGCAAAGAAATGAAAATATCCTATATTACCATCAACAAATAAATGCTGAATGAAAATGGATATACACAATGGGAATTTATTCAGCAGTACAGAAAGGTGAAATTATAAAATTTGTAAGGAAATAGAGAGATCTGGAAAAACAAACTAAGTGAGGCCACCCAGCCTAGAAAGACAAATGCCATGTTTTCTTTCTCATATGTGGATCCCAATGGACACTCACATGTGCACACACATGCACAAAACACAGATATATAAGCTGGAAAGGGGGTAAGAGGAAGTAAAACAGAAGTATAAGTAAGAATGTGGTGGTTCAAAAAAGGTTACATGGCTAAAATGTATATAACAACAAATAAAGAAAAAGAGGGTGGCAGCCATGAATTTGAGAGAGCAACATATGATAGGTATATATAGGAGGGGTGTTAGGGAGGAACAGGAAATGGGAAAATTATGTAATTACATACTAATTTCAAAAAATAAAAATAAACTAGGAGTTGAAAAAGGAAGAACTATGTAGATGATTATCTGTATATAAACAATGGAGAGAATATGGGTAATTTGCAATTCTCAGTTTGAAACTTGTCTGTGATTATTTATAATCTCTTCCTTTACTATCTTCTATCTATTCTCTTCCCCTCCACTAATACTTCTAGAAGTTAGGACATTTTACTTCTCCTTTTTAATTAAAAATTTTAAAGATGTTATATTTTGATCATATTCTTTCCCCTTCCCCATCTCCTCCCCAATCTACCTCATCTCTCTACCCATACAACTTTGAGTTAGACGATTTACTTCTTAAGGTGTTCCTATTCCCAAGGAACAGGATCCTTTATGGTTCTATTTACATCAGTTTCTCTAGCCTTCTATTAAGTTTCCTTTTTGCAGGACTTCAAGAGGATCTTCATCTCTAGTTCAAATATGAGCGGTCTTGATTTGTTTATTGCTTGATTAATTGTAGCTCTAAGGAATATAAAACTATTCTCAACTCAACCATCCGAAATTAAAGGTTACAGGTGAAGTTAGAGTTCTACAAATTATCCTTTCCTGCCCCCCATCATCCCAAGTAGCACTAATCTATATGTGTTTTCCATGACTCCTTTGTCCTAATTTGGTATAGTTTTTTGGATTGGAAATGTATTCCTAAAGGATATACTTTAAATCATTAGCTATGCTAAACTTGTAGAATAGGTGCCCTGATACACGGAATAATTAGCCTTTAGTTTATTTTTTACTTAAATTTATTTTGATAACATTCATACATAAAGCTAGGTCTTATTATAATAGTTCTTTAAGTTTGACTGGTATATATAGTAATGAATTATGTGTCTGTACTACAGTTTATTCATTCTCTCTCTCAGTGACAAGTGTTAGGGTTCTTTCTTAGTGTCTTGTGCTGTGAACAACACTTCTGTGAACTTTCTTGAATATATTTCCAATCATATTGTAAGTAAATATTTTTCTGGGATGTGCATATCTAGGATTGGAAGTTTATAAGTCATGGATTATACTAATGTTCAACTTTTGGAGGAAATGTTCAACTGTAGTCCAACTTTAGACACTTATAGACATTATTTTGTGTTAGTAAACTACACATAACTTGGTGTCTAATATATCTTGACATAGCTTTCTTCTTTGGTCCATGCATTTCTTGTTCTGTGAAATTTCTCTTGTCAGCCCTCTTCCTTCCTTCCTTCCTTCCTTCCTTCCTTCCTTCCTTCCTTCCTTCCTTCCTTCCTTCCTTCCTTCCTTCCTTCCTTCCATCCTTCTCAAAGAAAAGGAAGGAGACAGAGCTTCAGGCTATAGGCAAGTCTGGCATAGAACCCATAGTGCAGCTGGCCCAAGCATATGATGATGCTCCTCCTTCGGCCTCTCTAATGCTGGCATTATGGGTTTGTGTAGCTGCCACTACACCTGGCTCTTTTCATTAATTTTCTACTACATTATCCATGGTTCTCATAGTTGTATAGAATTTCTTTATGTGTTTCTCCTGCTAATTCTTGCCTGTTTTTCAGTACTCTGGATAAAGTCTTCCAGAATCTTCCACTTTATATATATATTTAAAGTGATTTTTAAAAAGAGTTTTGGCATAGTTAATAACAATAATCTTTTAGTATATCATTAAACTATACTGCTCTATGTCATTTACTAAATATTTTAATCTCTGTTTTCTATAAAGTTTGAATGTGGATTTTGTCTATAGTATGTGTCTGGGGCATATAGTAGCATTATCTATTAGATGCTTCCTACTTGCGTTATTGAGTCTATTGATGTGCCATTTCTGTCTTTTCTTATGGATAATACTGATTTTGGTTAGGTCATTTAATTTACCCCAGCTCCATTATTGCACAGTTCTGATAATATAGATTCATAATAACTCTTAATACCTTGGAAAATATCCCACAGTTGATGTTTACTGTCAATTGTGTTCTGATTATTATTTGGTCCTTTTATCTTTCACATAAATTGTATCACCAATCACATGGAATATAGCATTCTTGGTAGTTTTATTTGGATAAAACTAACAGTTTTAAGATATTAAATACTCCATTTCTGTAGTTCTTTAAAATACATCTTAATCATGTTTTATAATTTTCCTGATATTTTATATACATTTTATTAGATTTGTTTCCAGATTCTTGAAATTTCTAATACTGTTTATTGCAAATTGGCTCTTTTCTTTAAGTACATTTTAATGGTTTACTGCTGGTAGATAGAAATGCAAATGAATCTTGTTCATTAATGTTATATGCAGCCACTTTGCTGAAGTCTCTTGTTTACAATAATGTAAAAACCATATAGTTTGAGTCTTTTACAAAATTATTACACTATTTACAAGTGGTCCACAAACAATTCAATTCTGTTTCTTGTTTTAAATCCTTATACCTTTAATGATTTTATTATATTGGTTAGAATTTCATGTACAATATGGAATTAAGATTGTAATGATGACTTTCTTGTTCTCATTCTTTAGTTTAAAGAAATTGTGCTGGTTAGGGTTGGTGCTTTTTTTTGTTTGTTTTGTTTTGTTTTTGTCAATTTGAGGTAAGCTAGAGTAGAGTAACCTGGGACAGTGGAACATCCATTAAGAAAATACCTGTGTCAGACTGCACTCAGGGCAAGTCTGAAAATCATCTCTTTATTAGTGATTGTTATGGGAGGGTTCAGCCTACCATGGACAATACCATCCCCAGGAAGGTGGCCTTGAGTTATATAAGAGAGCAGGCTGAAAAATTCTGCTTCACTTCCTGCCTCAACTTCCTTCAATGATTGTGATCTAGAAGTTGAAGCCAAATAAACACTTCACTTCTCAAGTTGCTTTTGGTCAGTATTTTGTTACAGTAACCTAAAACAAATTAGAACAAAACATAACAAAATAAAATATAAGATGAAACAAAATCTGTCATATTAAAGTTGGACATGACACCCCAACAGGAGGAAAAGAGTCCTAAGAGCAGGCACAAGTCAGAGACCCACCTGTTCTCACAGTTAGGAGTCCCATAAAAATACTAAATAGCCATAATATATATGCAAAGGACCTGGTATAGATACACCCATGTAGGCCCTGTGCTTGCTACTTTAGTCTTTGTAAGCTTATATGCACTTGCTTATTTGATTCAGGTCTTATTTTCGTGGTATCTTTTATCCCATCTGGCTCTTACACTTTCTGCCTCCTCTTCCATGGGATTCCCTGAGCTCTGAGGAGAAAGGAATTTGATGGAGACCTCTCATTTATGGTCTCTCACAGCCTGATGTCTGGTTGTGGATCTCTGTGTCTGTTCCCATATACTAACAGAGGAAGCCTCTCTGGTGAAGACTGAATAAAGCACTGATATGTGAGTATGGCAGAATATCATTAGGAGTCTTTTTTTTTTTTTTTTGATACTTGTTTTTTTTTTTTTTTTTATATATATCACTTGTGTTTGGTTTTACACTTGGTTCTGGTCTCTGGGCTATTTAGTCTCTGATTCTTAGTTACTTAAGCAGTGCCAGGTATGGGCTGCTTCTCATGGAGTGGGTCTTAAGTAATATCAGACGTTGGTTGGCTACCCCACAAGTTTTGTACCAGCATTGCCCTAGCATAATTTGCATGCAGAACAGATTGTAGGTCAAAGGTTTTCTGGCTAAGTTAGTGTCCATGTTTCTCCTTTGGTAGCATGTGGAATACCTTCCCACACCAAAGAGACTAGAACATAGTGGTGAAGGGTCCATGTAGGAACCAGACTGACTTCTTCATGTCCAGTGAGTTATCCTCAGCAAGGGGGTGCACTATCAGCTTGTGGAGAGCGACTCTTTGTCTTAGTAACAGCCTGGGTACTTTGGGGATTTCTATGGGACCCACTTGGCCAACAATTGAATATAAGCCAGTCTGAGCACTATAAGCTTTGCCTGGTGACAAGAGACTCCTTATCCCCATTAGGATCACCTTCATACATTCCAGGAACTTTCCATTGCAATAAGTTTCCACAACACCCCTAAACACACCAGTTCTAGCCATCTCTCCCTTCACGTTCCCTCTCCACCCTATCTCCCCCATCTTGAACTCCCAATCCTAACACTACCCACTCCCTGTTACCCATAAAGTCTAATTTCTTTTCCAAGTGAGATCTGTGAATCTACCCTAGATTCCTTCTCTTTACCTAATATCTCTGGTAGCTTGGTTCCTATTTACTTCATGGCTAGTATGCCCCTTATAAGTGAATATATGGCATACTTATCTTTCTGGGTTTGGGTCTCCTGTACCAATATATTCAAGATTGTTCCACACTTGCACTTAAATTTTGTTCTTCAAAGATTTAAAGTTTTTATCAAACAAGACTTTCACTTGCTTGGTTAGAGTTACTCCAAGGTATTTTATATTATTTGAAGCTATTGCAAAAGGTGTTGTTTCCAAGATTTCTTTCTCAATCTGTTTATTATTTATATACAGGAGGCCTATTGACTTTTTTGAGTTAACTTTCTATCCAGCCACTTCACTAAAGGTGTTTATCAGCAATAGGAGTAAACTGGTGGAATTTTTAGGGTACGTTATCATATCATCTGTAGTGGTACTTTGCCTTCTTCCTTTCCGATTTTTACACTTGATATTCTTCAGTTGACTTGTTGCTGTAGCTAAATCTTCAGTACTAAATTGAACAGATATGGAGAGATATCTTGATATCTTGTTCAAGACAAGATATCTTGTCTTGTTTCTGGTTTTAGTCTATTTGCTTTGATTTTCTATATAATTTGATGTTGGTTGTCAGCTTACTGTATATTACCTTTATTTTGTTAGTTAGGTATGCCTCTTATATCCCTAATCTCTCCAAGACTTTGGCATCAAATGGTGTTGATTTCATCACAAGCCTTTTCTGCTTCTAATGAGATGATCATGCATCTTTTTTCCTTTCAGGTTTTTTGTTTTTTATGGTAGTTTACCCTTACCGATTTTTGTATACTAAACCATCCCTATATCTCTGGAATGAAGCCTACTTGATCATGGCGGATCATCTTTTTCAAGTGTTCTTAGATTCAGTTTGCAAGTATTTTTTGTATCTGTGTTCAGGAGAGAAATTGGTCTGAAATTCACTTTTTTTGTTGAGTCTTTATGTGGTCTGAGTATGAGGGTAATTGTGGCCACATAAAATGAATTGGGCAATGTTCCTTCTGTTTTTATTTTGTGGAATAATTTGGGGGAATATTGCTATTAGGTCTTCTTTGAATGTCTGGTAGAATTCTATGCTAAAATCATCTGGCCCTGGGGTTTCTTTGTGGGGGGCTTTTAATGAGTGCTTCTATTCCACTAGGGTTATAGATCTATTTAAATCATTTATCTCACCTTGATTTAACTTTGATAAATTGTACATATAAAGAAAATTATCTATTTCTTTTAGATTTTCCTATTTGGTGGCATGCAGGTTTTTAAACTATGTCCTTAGGATTCTTTGGATTTCTTTGGTGTCTATTGTTTTGTTCCTCTTTATGTTTCTGATTTTGTTAATTTGGATATTCTCTCTCTGCCTTTTAGTTAGTTTGGAAAAGGTGTTGTCTATCTTGTTGATTTTCACAAAGTACCAACTCTTTGTTTCATTGATTCTTTGTATTATTCTCTTTGTTTCTATTTCATTGATTTCAGCCCTCGGATTGATTATTTCCTATTACTTATGGTTCTTGGATATGCTTAATTCTTTTTGTTCTAGAGCTTTCAGGTAGGCTATAAAATTGCTATAATGAGATGTCTGCACATCTTTTTTTTTTTTTGAGGTAGGCACTCAGTGCTATGAACTTTCCTCTTAGCACTACTTTCATTGTGTCCCATAAGGTCAGATATTCTGTGTGTTCATTTTTATTAGACTATAGACATTTAAAAATGTCTTTCTTATTTCTACCTTGACTCATTTTTCATTCAGTAGAGAGTTGTTCAGTTTCCATGACTTTGTAAGCTTTCTGTTGTTGATATCAAGCTTTAATTCTTGGTGTTCTGATAGGAAGCAAGAAGTTATTTCAGTCTTCATGTATCTGTTGAGACTTGCTTTGTGACCGAGTATGTGGTCAATTTTGGAGAAAGTTCCATGAGCTGTAGAGATGACAATATATTCCTTTGTATTTGGGTGAAATGTTCTATAAATATCTGTTAGGTTCATTTAGTTTATTACATCTGTTAACTCCTGTACAATCTGTCCATTGGTGAGAGTGGGGAATTGAAGTCTCCCACTATCATGTGAGGATCAATATGTGATTTAAGTTGTAATAGAAGTTATTTTACAAACTTGGGTGAGCTTGTGTTTTAGGGTATTAATACTAAGAACTGAAATGCCATCTTGGTGGATTTTCCTTTGATGAGTATATAGTGTCCTTTTCTGTGTCTTCTGATTATAATATAAAATGCCCATATAAAAATGGTTATACCGACTTGCTTATTGGGTTCATTTGCACGGAATATCTTTTGCTAACCCTTATTCTCAGATAATCTCTGTCCTTAATATTGAGGTATATTTCTTGTTTGCAGCCAAAGATTGGGTCTTGTTTTCCCACACATTCTATTTGTTTATGTCTTTTCATTGGGTAATTGAGATAATTGATATTGAGAGTTATTGATGACCAATGGTTGTTAATTTCTGTTATTTTGTTGTTTTGGTTGTTGGTGATAGTGATGATAATGGTGATGATGATGGTGCTTGTGGTGGTGCTGTGTATATATGTGTGTGTGTGTGTGTAGGGATGGATTTGTAGATAGAGTTTGTTTAAATTTGACTTTATCTTGAAATATTGTATTTTCTCCATGTATGGTGATTGAGAGTTTTGCTGAGTATAGTAATCTGGGCTGTCATCTGTGTTCTCTTAGTGCCTACAACACATATGTCCAGGCCTCTCTGGCTTTTAGAGTCTCCATTGAGAATTTGAGTATAATTCTAATAGTTCTGCCTTTGCATGTTACTTGGTCTTTTTCCCCTGCAGCTTCCTTTCTTTGTTCTGTGTGTTTAGTCTTTTGATTGCTTTGTGGCAAGGGAACTTAATTTTTTGGTCTATATATTTGGTGTCTGTATGCTTCCTGTACTTTGATAGAAATCTCCTTTAAATTTAAATTAGAATTTTTTTTCTATGATTTTGTTGAAGATATTGTTTGAGCCTTTGACCTAGAATTCTTTTTCCTCTATTTCTGTTATTCTTATTCTTTTCATGTTCTAGATTTCTTGGATTTTTGGGAGTGTTTTTTTTTTTAAGATTTAAACATTTCTATATCCAATGTATCAATTTCTTTTATTGTATCTTCTATACCTGAGATTCTCTCTTCCGTCTATTGTATTCTGTAGTTCCTGTTAGAATTCCTAAATATTTCATTTCCAGAATTCCCACAGCTTGTGTTTCCTTGTTGCTTCTATTCCCCCTTTTCAGGCCTTGAACAGGTTTATTTGTTTTTCTTTTTTTTCAACTGTATGAGTTTTCTTGGATTTCCTTAAGGGATATTCTTTTCCTCCTATTGTTTATTTTTTAACCCCTGGATTTCATTATGGTAGATATACATTTCCTCTTTACTGATCTCTATCTATGTCCTATAATTCGTTTTAAGGTCTTTTTCGTTTATTTTTTTTATTATTATTATTTATTTATTTTTTTGGTTTTTCGAGACAGGGTTTCTCTGTATAGCCTTGGCTGTCCTGGAGCTCACTCTGTAGACCAGGCTGGCCTCGAACTCAGAAATCCACCTGCCTCTGCCTCCCAAGTGCTGGGATTAAAGACATGCGCCACCACTGCCTGGCTTAAGGTCTTTTTCTTGTGCTCTAACTATGTTGGAATATTCAGGGTCTGTGGCAGTAGGATAGCTGGCCTCTAGTGGAGACATGTTGCCATGGTGTTAATTATTGTGTTTTTATGCCAGCAGCTAGGCATCTGGGTTTGGGATGATTATAGGTATAGGTGCTGATTCCTACATTTGTTTTTGTTGGCTGGATGCTTTCTTTCCTGGTTTCTGTTTCCTCTCTGGGTTTTTGGAGTTTGGTAGTTGTGTGGTGCTTATTTTCCTCATCTGCTCAGCTGATAAGTTTACAGGGAATGCTTGTTACTGGAGGTGGGATACTGGGATGAGTTGAAGGAAGGAAGGTTAGAGGTGAAGGCCTTGTGATCCCTTGGGTATGGAGTCAGAGAGGAAAGAAATGTCGAAATAGGTTTCCTCCTACAGAGCTAGGGATGAGACTGGGGATATTTGATCTCAGGAGCAGTTGATGAGGGATAAGATCTACCTTCAGTCTATGTTGCTCTGTGAAGAGCAGTCCTTGGGTCGGCAGGGGGTGCCTGCTGGAGTTAGGGCCTGGGACAAAGCAACAAGTGTGGGGGGGTGTTGGAGGGAGGTTAGAAGAAGATTTGTTGGATCAATGGGGGTTGGGAGAAGGAAACAGTAAAGGCTGCCACAGTTGTTCTGTTGCAGAGCTGGGCATGAGACAGGGGTATTGGCTCTGGGGAAGTCGAGCCACAACATGGTCTTTAAACTATAGTTTGGGAGGCAACCTTTATATTTTCTGTAATCTAAAACTGTAGAAAATGGAAATTATCCCTTCTCTTGAAATCTCATTAGAACTAAGCTTTGAGCTAGTCTTTGCAGGAAGACTTTCAACATTGAAATTTAAAATTTAAGTAGTAGTATGGCAGTTAATTCCTGTACCTTATGATTTCCTAGATATATTCCCATTTTTCAGTTTTCAGAAATATTAGTCTTCAATTGAATGGTATTATTTTATCACTGTTACTCATCCTTATGTCCACTTTTCATTTATTCATATGATTTGTGTTCTCACTTTTTTCTTTAACCAGTCTCATTTACCCATTTTCATTACTTCTTTTTCTCCTGAAGAAAGACATTCTGGTTTTCTTCTTTTACTCCTAATTAATTAGCTTTAGTCTTTAATTTATTATCCTTGCCCTTCTTCCTTTGGCTTTGTCCTCTTGATACTTTTGTATATAGTGTCTTATGATAGCATGCCATAAGCTTTTATTACTGTTATTCAATGTTATATTTTCTCCTCAGATTATTGCTTTGATTGCATCCAAGAAGTTTTGCTCTGTTGTATTTTCATTACCTTACTTCTGAGTTCTTTTAAGTTTCCATTAAGTTTTTTGATTAAAGGGCTAGGTGACTTAGATGCTTGCAATGCAGCTGAACATAGCTGAGAACCTTCTAATATATGGAGTCTGATCAATGTTGGCAGGATTATGTTTTTAATAGTAAATTTGCTAAACTGCATCATTCAGTATTTTGTTGAATAAAAACTCAAAGAAAACTCTAAATAGGGGCTGGGAAGATGGCTCAAGTTGTTTAAGAGCACATACTGCTCTGGCAGAGGACACACATTTAGTTTGTAGAACCCATGTCCATGGGCTCATAACTACCTGCAACTTCAGTTCTGAAGTATCCAACACCTGCTTTTAGCCTCTGCAGACACCTGCACTCACGTTCATGTGTACAACACACTACCAACACCACACACACACACACACACACACACTAAATAAATACATAAATAAATAAATAAATAAATAATAATTAAAATAAAACTAAAAGAAACAAAACAAAAAAAGCTTAAATATTTGGCCTCTTCATCATTTGTAGGAACACTGAGAAATTATAGAAAGATATTTTTGTAATTTAAAAAGACATGTCAGCATATTCGGGACAGTGGTCTCCAGAAAACTTAGAGAAATGGTAGCTCCCTGATTTTCTAAGGTTTTATCTTAAAACTATCAAACACTTTGAAGTTCCAGTTCATAATGCATTGTGAACACAATATTATCAAAAATATACATAGGTTAGTTTGTAATGTCCTATGAGATAGCAAAAGACCAGTATAACTATATTACAACAAGTAATCAATGTATTCTTTGAATAAGATGGTGAGAATTAGAGAGAAATGGAGTCTTGTTAGGCTAATGCAAACTACTTTGGGTCTTTACTGCCTAATGGTACATAGAAAGAAAGAAAGAGAGAGAAGAGAGAGATGAGAGAGGAGAGAGAGAGAGAGAGAGAGAGAGAGAGAAAGAAAGAAAGAAGAGAAGAAGAAAGAAAGAAAGAAAGAAAGAAAGAAAAAAAGAAAGAAAGAAAAAGAAAGAAAGAAAGAAAAACATTGGAAAGAATGCCAACTACACACCAGGTGCTAGATACTATGCTGAGTTTCTCTAGGCTCTTTAAATTACTACATCTAGAAGAGCAGCTGTAAATTGGAGTATCATACTGATTGAAAATGAACATAATTCACTGTTGGTTTTTAAGACCTGACTCTTGAATGAAAGCAAAATATGGTATTTAAATTGGACATGAAAGGAATAAAAAAATCCTCCCACATCTTTGATGGTATCATTATTTTCGGCTTCTCATGGGACTTTTGCATTATTTTTGGTTTGCTGTTTTGTTAGCTAGGGAAAGTCCACAAGCTTTCACTGCTCTTCTGTAAACAATAGTCCTAATATTCCTTTTTTATAGATTAAGAATCCAGTGAGGAACATGTTTCATTTTTAAGACAATTATTGCAACATATATATATATATATATATATATATATATATATATATATATATATATGAATTGAGGAAATTGTTATAGAATTGGTTCATAGACCACTGCATCAACAGAGAGAGGTCAATGATTCCATTTTGCCATCTCACCATTCCAATTTGTCATCTCATTCCTTAATTCTTGGCATTTGCTAATAGACCACAGGACTTGTGCATCCCCAGGGATTCATATAACTCACAGGGTCCAATAATTCCTAAACATGTTAGGTATTTCTCTTTTTGCCAGCATACAGTTATCATGACAAGTAGCTAAATATTCCTTTTGATAAAATTAGGGAGAATGATGTGCAGTATGTATCTGTGATGATATTAGACTATCCTTCCTATATGGGACTGTTGATCGGTGAACTGACTTGGTTTGGGGAATTGTTCTAGAGGTATGATATTACTAGAGCTTTCATTTATTTTAGTCTAAGGGTCTCACAAATGATTTCCTACTACTCAGTTCTTTTACATGTCACTTTATTCTAAATAACATTCTGCTTTGATTTTCATTTTATGAAATTATATGTTTCATTTATATGCTATAAATGTATATTATATGAAAAATTTTAATAAAAATGAAAAGACTCTCACTCTAGCACTGCTAATTACAGTAGGTGTGTTAAATTTATCTTTCGAGGATCAATGTTGCTTAATGTCTGCTGTTCTTAAAGATGTTTATTCTTTTTCAAATAAGGGGTTCCATTTCTATGGTGATTCTCCCAATTTATCTCCAAATTACAAAAGTCATCCATTTTTTTGCATGAGACATATAACACACTTTTCAAAGAAATTATAAAGCATATATATACAACCTGGTGAGCTATTTTAAAGCAAATGTTCACAGAATACTAATGTAGAATACAAGATATAGTATGCCCTGTTATTACGAGCAAGTGAAGTCTGAGTAACCAATGCCTCAGACCCAAGTGAGTAGCAAATCTCCTGCTGGGTAAGGCTCAAAGTCATGGCAATACCTTCTGATGGCATGTGCAGAAAATAGCCACTGTAGCTTTTTCCACTCAGATATTTAAGACCTGAAGAGTGCTTCTGTACAGAGACTGCTCCTACTGAGACTGGCTAAACTTGTCTCCATTTTTAGCTGTATATGTTAACTCTCCTTTCATGTTTATCTGTATGTAAGTATTCTGACTCCTTGTTCAGCTGTATGCAAAACACTGGCTGTCTGTTCAATTGTATATAATAAACATTCTGAGCTTCCAGAATACTGTGGCTTCTTCATCCAGGAGCGCAGAACAGCTGATCCCACCTTTTCTGTCCGTTTGTACGTCCTTTCTTCATTCCCTTTCCCTCACACAGTGGTATAATTACAATTCTACTCTTTATGGCCTGGATTTTTATATATTTATTTTTAATTTTACTATTTAAGTGTGCATCTCTAATAACACAAGTAAAACAACATATTTTTGAATGCTGCTTCAATGGAAGTATGTATCATTAGTAATGGATTAGTAATTAGTAGATAAGGGTATATGTTATTTTGTACAGATTACTCATTGTTTTAATTGTAAACTTTACACAAAGCTCTATTTTCATTATTTTATAGCTTTCATTTTATGAATATTTGCATATGCTTTGTCTTCTACAAATTGTATACTGAAACTTTATCCCCTCTTCAATAGTACTAAGGGGTAAGGAGTTAATGGGGAGTGTTTAGTTATTGGAGAAAGTACCCTAGTGAAAGGATGAATGTCACATATAAAAAGCTTGTTTGCCTTTTGTTACTCTCTGCCATTTGAGGAGGCATTTGTCCACATTTTCCCATGTGAAATGTAACATACACTTTAAATACTACCTTCCATCCTATAATGCACAGTAAGAGGACCTCACTAGACAGAAGATGCTGAGGAGATGATTTAGGATAGAACTATGAGAAGCAATTTCTATTCTTTGTAAATTATTCAGTTTGGGTGTGTTATAATGTCAGAAAATAGACTAAGGCAGGTAGTTCCTTTCTAAAGGCCTTAACCTCTGAATAATGATGAGATGATATGTGACTCTGTTAATTTTGGAGTTGCACAGACATTCAGAACATAGTGGTAATATTAAGAAACTGTGTCATGTGCATGTTTTTCAATTAGGCGTATGTCCAGAAACAGAATTATTCTTTTTCTTTTATCCAACACTTTTCTCTACATACTTCTTTTCACATATTGTCAGAGGCATATTTGGTTTCCTAATTCTTTTCTCTATTGCATATATTTGCAAGCCCTGATTTTATTCTCAATTACTATTACTTTACTTATACCTAGAATCTCTATTTTTCACTATGTTCTCCTATTCTCTGTTTAAATATTTCTTTCTCTTTCTTGAATCTAGCAAAATAAGTTTTTAAAATCTATGTCTGGCCTTGGGACTGCCCCTTGAGCTGGATTCCACTTTGGGCCTGTTGCTGGACCTTCTTTTCCTCAGTTTCCTCTCCATTTCCATCCCTGTAGTTCTTTCAAACAAGAACAATTATGGGTCAGAGTTTTGACTGTGGGATGGCAACCCCCTCTTTCATTTGATGCCTTGTCTTTCAGTTGGAGGTGGGCTCTATAATTTCCCTCTCCCTACTGTTAGGCATTTCATCCATGGTCCCTCTCTTTGAGTCCAGAGACACTCTCACCTCCAAGGTCTCTGGTACATTCTGGAGAGTCCCCCCAACTTCCTACCACCCGAGGTTGCATGTTTCCATTCTTTCTGCTGGCCCCTTTCCCTCACCCAATACCAGATCAGTCTTCTCTCTCCCCCACTTACCCCCTCTCCTTGGCCACTTTCCCTCCATGATCTCTCCCTCCCCACTTGGGATTGCTTTCTTCTCCCTCCCCATTGGGAATGAGGCATCCTCACTTGGGTCCTTCAGCTTGGGCATTTTTTTTTCTAATAAAAGGGACCTATCATGACTGCCCCCCCGGAAGACCAAACAAGCAGCTGAAAGAGTCAGATGCAGATATTTACATCCAACCAATGGACAGAAGCTGATGACCCCTGTGGTTGAATTAGGGAAAGGCTGAAAGAAGCTGTGGAGGAGGATGACCCTGTAGGAGGACCAACAGCCTCAATTAACCTGGACCCCTGAGATCTCTCAGTCACTGGACCACCAACCAGGCAGCATACACCAGCTGATATGAGGCCCCAACACGTATACAGCAGAGGACCGCTGGGTCTGTGTTCAATCAGAGATGATGCACCTAACCCTCAAGAGACTGGTGGCCCCAGGGAGTTTAGAGGTCAGGTGGGTGGGGGTTGGGGTGGGGAACATCCTCATGGAGACAGGGGGTTGGGTTGGAGGTATGGGATGTAGAACAGTTGGAGGGTAGATGGGATGGGGAATAAAATCTGGAGTGTAAATAAATAAATAAATAAATAGAAAATAACAATTAAAAAAATCTATGTCTGAAAATAATTTAATATTTGAAGCTCAATGATTCTATTTCTAGGCTTTCTTACTGCTTGTCTTTCCTGTTCAATTGCTTGGTTTGGCTGCTATCTTATTTGTGCCAGTACCCACGTTAAAATATTTGTTTTAGAAATACCTTGACACTTTAGATAGCATTACTTTCTTTTCTAGAGTATTTTTTTTTTTTTTTTTGCTGCATCTGCCAGAAACCTGAGAAACCCAGCAATCTGGGATTATATTAGTTAGTATTAAGAGAAAGATAGTCTGACTTGCTAAAATGACTCAAAGCTGAGTCTATGTGAAAGCTGTTTTACTCTTACTCCTCTCTGAGTCTTAAGGTGTTACTGTCTAAGGTTTAAATTTCATGTCTAAGTATTTTGCCAGAGTTTGTACCATCACTGGAGTGCTTAATCATCAACTGTCTGGGACAGTGCACCAAATCCAGAAATTATTTTAGGTGGACTCATCTCTATAAATTCTATTGATATTGCACTTTTCCTATTTTTAGCCCTTTTACAACATACTCCTGCATGTATTTCTCAAGTTTATGAGGATACAAATTAAAAGAAACTAAGAGACGGTTTGGCGGGATGCTGGCTCAGCAGTTAAGAACACTTACTGACTTTGCAGAGGATCTAGATGTGGTCCTCAGAATCAAATGGCAGCTGACCACCATCTGTAATTCCACTTCCAGGGTATCTGATGCCCTCTTCTGTTGTTACCAGCCCTGCATGTGGTACAGATAAATATATGAAGGCAAAACTCACATAAAATCAAAAGAATAATAATACAATCTTTAAGAAAAATAACTTGGAATACATTTCCTTGTTCTGTTCTCTCCCACCTCCCGAGTTCAACTTTAAGGGGTAGAAGCTCTATGGGATATTTCAGCAATGGTGGGATAAATTTTGTCCAATTATAGGCAATGGTTTTGGCCTGTAAAAAATTACTAAGTGTTGGAGACCCAGTCTTTATATTCCTATGAATGTTCTATTATTTTTAAAAAAAATTTTACATGTAGTATTAAATTTTCCAATTGCTATGTCACAGGAATCAATCATTTTGAATGGACATGTGATCAATCAGTGGGGATGCTTATCACTTCCAACTTATCTGTTAAATATCCCATTTTAAAATTTAATTTAAATTTTATATATTCAAAATGTTATGTTCTGGTCTGTATACACATTGATTATATGAAGCTAACGGACATAGAGCCTCGTACACTTGTTTTCTGTAGGTAGAACACTTTAAAAATATTTTTTGTAATTTGAGAATATACAGTATATTGTTATTAACTATGAGTATAATTCTTTGCAATTTCAGAAATTTATTTCCCTCTCTACTGAAAGTTCGTATTCTTGGTCAACATTTCTCCTTTCACTGGCTCCTCCCCATCTAGGACGTTATAATTGCCATTCTCATTTTGCTGGTATTTTTTTTCTTGAAATTTAAGTGTGCAATAACAAATTAAAATATGAAATAAGCCAGATAGAAAAGCAAATACTGCAGTATCTGACTTATATTTGGAATCTTAAAATGTTAACCATTTTATAGAGTTTCCTGTGGCTACTTCATCTAAAATTCTATCCTTCTCCAGACCCTAGTGCTCCTTATCCTTCCAATTTTACCACCATAATCTTATCCTTTTCTAGTATTAGGTATCATTTGTTTTTATAAAGTATATTTGCTTTTATTGTCAGCATTATGCCACCAAAATTTAAGCTCTATGCAAAGCAGAAACTTTTTTATTACTTAGTATAATTGCATAGTAAATATTTTAAATGGTTGGATGGTACCAACTAACACATCAGTCAACATTCATTTAAATGGGAAAAAAATCTTGTCAATTAGTTTTAATTAAAAACAGTTTACTACAAGAAATCATGGCGGCACAAAAACATTGCCTAGATTCTAGGCAATTTCTTTAGGCCTAGAGGAATAAGCTAGAGGTTAATATTCCAGTAAGACTCTCAAATCAGTACTGTCAATCTGGTTCATTATGGGTCAATGATAACTCTAATTCATTAAAAAAAAAAAAAAAAAAAAAAAAAAAAAACAGAGAGGAGTACATAACCAACACATTAAAGTTGACTTGAAGAGCATATCCATAGTCCAAAGACAAAATTTTTTTTCTATCATCATTACAACTGTTTCCTAGTAGTCTCAGAAGTCATGATCTTGATTGGATGCTGGGATGTTATTACAATAAAACATACAGTTTCTAGATCTATTTTTTGTTGTTTAACTATGGCCAAAGTGGAGAGATGATATTGCTACTTTATTTAAATTTTTCTAATTTGCATTCAGAATCTTTGAATCTTTGTATCCTTGCATCTATAATACACCAGAAGGTGTAGATGGTGTCAATTCATTGTATATACTACCGAATGAACAATGTGTTCTTATTGAAATATCTAGTGCGAAATGGAGAACTTATTATGCAGAGCTAGTATAAAGAATGCCTTCTCTCCATTAAATTGCTTTAACAAGTCAGGAAAATACTTTATGCAGAAATGTCTCTCTTATTCTCACCATTGCAGAAACAGAGTTGCAACCAGCTGATAGCAATTGCACTTCCCCCACCTATATCTGAAAGTGATTACTTGGTATCTGATGCATATTAAGAAGCAAGATCAGTAGAAGCAATAGTCCTTGTGAAAAGATTTTTACTATTAGCATTGCTTATAGATAATGGGACATGATGATAATAAACAAGAAAAAAACTACTAATTTTTATTGTTAATTTTTCACTTTGAAAAATTTCATTTGTTAGCATATATTAATTGTACACAGATATGTAGCATTTCCATGAATAAAACGTACTTTAATCATATTATACTTTCTTTTTAAAATCTGTGGTCTTTTAAAGTATTGTTGCATACATATATCCATCCCTTGTGCTGGGGAGGTTGCCCAGTGGTTAGACTGATTGCCATGTAAGTCTGAAGATAAGAATTCAGATCCCCAGAACCCAGACAAGTTTCTAGGGTACCTGGAGATCTTCATGAAATTCCATCCTTGGAATCCATAAATTCTAGAGCATGCTGATAATCAATTGTAGCCATTTTGGACATCTCTGGTCTCTATTGAGAGACTCTGCCTCTCTCAATAAGGTAGAAGAGTGACAGAGGATGACTTAGGCCATCAATTTCATGTCCCCATATGCACCCACACATGTGGGCCTATATACAGGCAAACATGAATACACATACATGTACGACACACACATGAAAAATATATCCTTTTTGTCTTTACTTGAGATAATTGTTCTGACATCTTAACCTCAACACAATATGGTTTGTTAGTATTATTAAGTTATAAGTTCTTTCAATAAGCTATTTTCATTTTTATTACTGTGAGACACTGTCACTCTGTCTGGACTGCAACTTGCAGTGTAGAACCAACTGGCACTGACTATGGCATTCTTTCTGCCTCTGTCTTCCCAGTGGTAGGATTACATTTGTGAAGTTATTGTGCACATGGTTAGAATAATATATTTTTATGTTTCTCCTTAGGTAAACTGTAGAAAGCAGAATTTAATATAAAAGAAATAAGATGCAGAGATAGAAAAGTGATGAGCACAGATGTAGAAAAGAATTCTCAACTATACTGGTACATTAACCAAAACTAGTGAGCTTGTTCCCAGATCTCTAGGCCATATAACCTCACATTTCAGTTCACTTAGTGTGGAAGGATCCATAAATGTTAGCATGATTTAGTAAGTTCACTAGCAATTTTAATGTACTAGGAAGCACTGTCAAATGCTGCTTTTGTACTTGTGCAGAACCTCTGAGCTATGTTTTAAGGTTCAAGTATGGTGGTAGACAGGATAAAGAAAACATTGTGTTGTGCTTTGAATAACCAAAACCTCCCAGCCCTTGACCCATAATAGAGGACAGAGCTACAAGAGAGTTCTTATACCATGGGCATCAATAAAGGCTTCAAATCAGATATTGTTGAGAAAACAGCTTTTAATGAGAGACAAGTAAGTATGGCACTCATTTTGGAAAAATTTGCAAATATATGAATTATAACAACATTCTGAGGTTACATAGCACATGGTCCAGGTGACAGAGTCAACTAAACCAATAGTATCCCTAGTTGCTTAGGACATATCTTCAAAAGCTGAGTGATAGGTTCAGAGTTCTGAATTTGTCATTGGCCTTAACTATTAGATGTCCCTTAGTGTAGAGAGCCACTGTGCGCCACACCTGAAGATGGTGCTGGCTGAGAGTGCTCTTTGTGATAAACAAGTCCTTAATTGGCTGTGAAGCTGTGCAGGGGCAGGGAATGGTCATCTGACGTGGACATATGGAGAGATGACACGTGGCGTATATGCTCATTGGCCTTTGCGTAGATATAAGCCTGGTCCCCGGGGTAGGAGGGGGGCCACACCTGCAATCCTGCTGTAACTGCAATCCTGATTAAACTGCCTTGAGAAGGAACCTGGTTGTCTTGCGTCTGATTTCCTGCTGGTCAGGAAGGGCGCCAGATACCTTAGCAGAAATATCAACAGAAAAAGAAAAATCTTAAAACCTAGACAAATTCCAGTGCTCACAGGACAAGATTAAATTAATCTGGGATGGAATCCAGGGAGTTGGTATTTTATGTTTTTGTTTTGTTTCATCTTTATCAACTTGCTACTCAAGGTCACAATGTACAAATGAGTTTGAGAGCAAGTAAACTAGATTTCCCTATAAGGATTATTAAATGGCTTTTCTAATTGACTCTTTTGAATAATACCTCCATTCCTCCTATATTCTATGAGCATCAGAAAATTCTATCTATCCATCTATCACAAAATGAACTGAGGCAAAGCATAGATAGTTGCTTCTCATCCAACTCAGTATTATATAGTCATACATACAGGAGTAGTATTAGGACTGCTAGATTTCCCGTCCATGGCTTTTGAATCTAATTCTATATAATTTGGTTTGCAAATGACTATGCCTATTAACTAATTATTGAAAATGAGTTACATACATACATGCATACACACACATACATACATACATACATACATATATACATACATACATTTGTATTACATAGTCATACATATAGAGTTAGTACTGGGACTATTAGTGTTCCTGTCCATGACTTTTCTATGATTTCTAGCTCTCTCTATTTTTTTGCAAATGACCATGCCTATTATCTCCTTACTGAAAATGCATACACTAAATTGTTTTTTTTTTTAATTGTTTGGGAGGAAGGCAAGGTGTGGGGAAGAGCATTAAAGATATTAAAAGCAGGTATAAACCTGATTGGTTGATGAGCTTCAGGGGAGTACTTAGGTCTCAGGCTCTAAAGGACAGATATATCTGGGGGAACAGAGTTAAGAATGTTGCCAAGGGAATCTCCCTGAGAGTTGAGTTTACTGAGAAGGTTTTTATCTGAGGATCAAAGAAGGGACCTCCCAAGCCCTCAAGTGAGAACTAATGGGACTGAAACTATTCTAAGTATTTTAGGTGATGGATATGCTAATTTGTGTGACTTAGTAATTCTCTCCCTCTCCCCCCCTTGTTCTCTGTCTCTGTCTCTGTCTCTCTGTCTCTGTCTCTCTCTCTGTCTCTCTCTGTTTATTGATTTTATGTGCATGGGTGTTTTACTTTCATGGTTGTCTGTGCATCACATGTGTTCAGTACTCACGAAAGCTTGAAGAGGGTGTCTGAGCCCCTGGAACTGGAGTTACATAAACTGCCATATGGTTGCTGGGAGTTGAACCAGGGGATTCTGGAAGAGCACCTAGTGCTCTTAACCACTCAGCCACCTCTTCAGCCATTGTTTACTTTTTAAAATGCTAGAGACACAGTTACTCTGTTCTACATCCAATGTGATATAGCTTGTTATCTGCACATCTTAGATGTGTGTTTGATCTTACAAAAGCAGAAGAGTTATGGCAGGGATAAGACTTTAGAGGTTGTAAATACTAAGATTACACCTATAAAAAAGCCCAATATTCCCTAAGGAAGTTGAAAGTTTTTCAAAGACCTTTAATTTTCTCCCATATAAGAAAATTCTTACTTTGCATTTCCTTTGTTTTCCTCAGAATATGTTCCTTTTAGTAGAAAATTGGATGGAGTATAGTGCATTTGTTGGTTCTAAAAGGGGTGCTTTGTGTGGCTTTGGAGCTGAACATTCCTGGGCTCTCCTTGAGGACTATGGCAAGAGTCTTCATTAACATTCAGTTGTGGTACTAGTGTACATAATTTTGAAAAGCAGTTTGTCACTGCAGCACCTTCATAGTCTCCAAAGAAAAACTCATGATCCAAGATTGGAACAAAGGGAAGGTCAGATATGAAAGGTTAGAGCCATGAAAAGTTTAGATGCATAGGTGGCTGGAGGGAAGCACAAGGGTCCATGTGACCTGACTCCCTAGGTGGCATCTGGTAGTCAAGGGGCAGTCTAAGTTCATGGAGGTGGAATATCAAAAGGAAATAGGAGTAGAATTCATTTGACCATTTTGGTAATGGTTTCCTCACCTGTGTAGCCTCTGTGACACATCCGTTGGTACTATAGAGAAGGGAAAAGAAGGCCAAAACTCTTCATGCTCTATTCCTACCCCAACCTAGAAGAGCAAGGAGAAAAAGAAAACAAACCGTGTTAAGGGGTTGAATACATAAGTCCCATCAGACCCTTGATTCAGCAGATTCACTGATTCTTACCCTTGCCACCTTTTTTACACCTAAGTAAATGTGAAGTGAGAATGCTGTGCTCACCAAGGTCCTTAGGACACTAGGAGTAAAATGCATGACAGAACTGGAGCAAGTAGAGAGGGAGATGTGAAGGTTATCTAATAGTGAGTTAAATTTTATATAGCCACAAAAGCATTAGAATGTAAAAATAAAATATAACACATTTAGATGTTTAAATTTCTTCCAACAACTGCCACTTTGCATTATTTTAAATAAACTCTATAATTTAAAAAAATCACAAAAAATACGAAAACACCAGGCACAGAAATTAACCAGACCTAATATTCATGTCTCTGAGCTTCTTTTGTATCATTAGAATAGCCATTCTGAAGTGGTGAGTCTGTATTGGAGTCCACACTTTCACTAGTGAATATATTTTTTATTCATCTATCCACCCCTCTCCCAAAGCTAGGACAGGGTTAGAAATAGAAGAACAAAATTACCTTTATATGTTTATAACTCATATCCATTACCTGCTTTCAAATCATGAAAATAAAAATACATTGCAAAGGACATGTACATTTAAATGATTTTCAAACAACTGCTATATACTTGCGAAATCTTTTCTTATTATGTCATTGTGTTAATGTTAAGTTTCACTATTCTCATTTGATCTATAGTCTGCAACATTGACATTTCTCTTTTCATTCAGACCTAAGCCTATCTTGAATAAAGACTGCCATCTGTGTCATATTAGCAGTGGCTGTGAAATGAATTATTTTCCACTAGTGGCTAATATGAGACCAGAATATGGAAATAAAGCTAGCTTTAAAAATTCAATTTGCAGTACATATTTATGAATAATTTATGTGTCCTTACTTTATAATGTAATAATTAATATACCATTGATTTATTTTTAAAAGTTAAAATATGTTTAATGATACCATTCTATGCATTTAAAATTAAAATATAAATCAAATTAATCATTAGATATAATTTCACCTTCTTGTATATATCAAAGTCCCTGGATTATCTTATGTGAATGCTTCTAACCTCTTAATTCTGCTAAAAGAGATGGATGTAAGAAGTGATATGATAAATATTTTAAAGCATCACATTTTATGTCATAATCTTGACAAGAGTAGTGAAAGATGATGTAAAGTGGCAAAGGTTCTAAATGCTAAATAAAAAAAGTATTACCAGTCGTATATAATGTTTTGGCATGTGATATATATATTTATTTATTGACACATTATTATTGAATAATTCAGAGAAGATTCAAAGTCGATACTGATTTTGTTGACGTAGAATGAATTCCTTTGATCCCTAATGTTTCTGGAACTTGTGAGTATGACAAAAATGTGCTAGAAATAGATTTAAGCGCTGGAGATGACATGAGGTGACATGAGGTGACAGACTGAGAGGATCTGAGAATGGATGTCTCCATCAACTCTCCATGGAGTGGCAATACTAGGAAGAGAAAATCGAATGTTAAGATTTAAATCCATACTTCTGTGATAGTGTATTTTATGTTAACCCAGCACTTTACAAAGTATGTCTCATTATTATTTTTAGCTTATTAATGGTATTATAATAGTAACTAGTTGGTATTTATCTCGAAGGCATTTAGTACTTTGCAGGAACTTTTTTCTTGTCAGGTGACAATATTCATCGCAATTTCAAGGGGAAAAAAACAGTGATACCAAATGAGGAACAGATGAATAACAGAAGTACGGTTTTAAAAACAACAGAGAGACAGCTCAGACTTTCTGCTTCTACTCTGGTATGTTGTGCACGAAGCTTTGTTGCTTAGCTTCAATGTGTGTGATCTAAAACACCTAGCATGCAATGAAAACCCAACAAAGTGAAAGTTTAGTTTTTGAAAGTTAATTAGTGATATTTTTGGCAAGTACGAGCTTTCTTTGGTACCTTCACAGGAAGTAAATAAAGCACACCCAGACCTCTGAGATGTCATCTCATATCTGGGGTTGCTATAGAGCTGGGTGTCGGGGGGGGGGGTAGTTTTTCTCAGAGACTTTTAATGGCTCTTGATGTTTTGAAGTTACACTGCCCAAAGTAGAGACTTTTAGAAACTGACTAAGGACTTGAAAAGTTTTAAAAAGATCTTTCTCTTTAAATTTCAAACAGATTATAAGGCCATCTGTTTATGACATGAAGTGATAAAGCCACCCTGGGTGTTTGTTCTTGTTCTGTAATAATGCTTCTTAGGAAACAATGATTCTTACTGAAGAAAATAATGTTGTGGATAATCAAGCATTCTTTTAAGGCTTAATAAAAATTGGCACGCATGAGGCATTTTTCAAACACTCACAGAACGTTATATACTTGACAGTAAATTGATTTTTGAGGATACTTAAAATAGTTTCTGGTAATGTAGAACAACAAAGGTTCTTTCACTTTTTTGTCTTGTGACCCCTCTTTATGCCTGAGAAATTTTCATGTGAGCCTGGATATCTACGTATTAAAAATAGTCTCATTTTTATCAAACATTTGCTGATAATAATAAGAAAAAATAAAGCAGTTTTTGGCATACATACAATTTTGCCATTTATTAAAAATTAAGTCAAATTTGCATAATAAGGAGATGGGTGTACTTACTTATCTTTACACAAATAGTTAAATTATAGGGACTGGATCTAGACTATGTAACAGAAACTCTACCAAACATGGGAGAGTCCTCTTCTCTGGTCGTTGGCCATGGGATTCCAAGAGACTCCCAAAACAATATAGGCTATTGCTATTCCCCTTAGTTGTCTCCCAGAAGTTGAAGGTAAATTCCCATTCTTGAAAATATGACAGATTTTGATGTAGGACTCAGGATCTGACACAAATGTCCCTCCCTGGAGACTAGCTTTCATAGTACAAGAAGGAGTTATGCAAGTTGTCAGAGGAGGAAACATAGCAATAGTCTGACCCAGCTGTGATGTCTGTGAACCTAGCTATGAAAGAACATAGCTGGATATCCCTTAAGTTGCAACAGTAGCACTTACATCTTGGTGGAAAACTTACAGCTGTCTAATTGGACTTTAAGGCCTGTTTCACAGTGGGAAAATCATGCCTAATACTATTAGACATAGCCAACCACCGTGGTTAGTGAGGTGACCTTAGAGCAGCAATTCTCAACCTTCCTGATGCTGCAACCTTTTAAAATAGTTCCTCACATTGTGGAGACCCCCAACCATAAGATTATTTTTGTAGCTACTTTATCTGTAATTTCTACTGTTATGAATTGTAAATATCTGTGGTTTTTCATGGTCTTAGGTGACCTCTGTGAAAAGGTTGTTCAATCCCCCAAAGAGCCTTAGAGTAACATAGAGGAGAACCTACTGCAGATCTAAACTTATCTAAACTAGTAGAATTATCAACTGCATTCTAAATCTTTATCCTTATGCCCACAGATAAGTGTATCACTCACCTTTATGGAAAGCTACAACTAGTCTAAATGCACAGAACAGATGATTGTGGGTTGCCCAGTTCTGGTTGATTCATCTTCAACACAATCCCCACATGTAAAAAGCTCAGGGATTATAAGGGCCAAGTCTTCTGTGAGACTTGTGTGTCTCCCAAAATTGACAGGGAAACTCCCATCATAATAATCACCAATATAGCTACTTAAAGAAGACCTGAACAGTGACTACACCAATAGACACACTAAATTGGAAGGAGGAAATCTCAAGTGGCTCTTCCCCTAGACAAAGAACTACAGGCAACTAAGGAATGTTGAGAACGGGAGAGTTAGCCTTTTCCAGGAGATGAGTTATTGGTTATCCAATAAATAGCAAGTGCTTAGCCTTGAAAACATATGCATACAAGCAAAACACTAAACAAAACCTGCTAGCTGTGTTTACATATTTGTGTGTCTGTGTGTATTTGTGTGTGTGTGTGTCTGTGTCTCTGTGTGTGTGTGTGTATGGGTGTACATGTATGTGTAAGAAGCCATGAATTTGAGAGGGAAAGGGAAGTGGGGTCATGGGAGGAATTGAAGGTGGGGAATGATGTAATTATATTATTATACTTTAATTTAAAAATGCAAATGAAAAAAGATTTTAAAAAATTTAAATTAAGAAATTATTTTAATTAAGTAGTTAAGAGCATGTATTATTCTTCCAGAGGGCCAGAGTTTGGTTTTCTGTAGCCACAATTGGAAGCTCACAAATATCTATAGTTCCAGATGCAGAGGATTTGCTACCTTTGGCCTCCTCAGACACCCCTACTTGCTTGCACCTGCTACATTGCACATAATAAAATAAATAAAAAACTTTTATAAAGAACGAAATATTTCTGAATATCTGTTATTGCAGGATGTAGAGCATCTTCAACGTTTTTTTTCAGATTTGATAGATATTTTAATTTTATAAACGTCTGTATTGAAAATGTCACTTTGCATAAATATGTAGTACAAAATGGCAAAGTATGTTTAGGGCCTCTTACGAAATTGTTGGAAATTCTGTCCTAATTCTAAGCCAAAGTTAATTTAACAATTTTTTTTTTTTTTTATGAAACTCAAGTCAGCAACATAAATAGTGTGAACTACTCATACACGTGTTATATTTTCAGTGCCAAGGCTGCAGTAATGCCATGTGATATAATACAAGTTAAAAACTGCCAGAAGCCCCTCCGATATATTATACATTTGATTTTGAATTTAATTTTAGTTGTTGTGCATCTAGAAACCTTTAGCTATTGCCAAAACTTCCAAGACTCCCCCATTCAGCTATGTGACTCCCCATTGCGCTGTGACCTGCAGTTTAAGAAGCTGGGACCTAGAAGATGCCACACAGTCACATGCTTTCAGAGTATCTTGAAAAAGAGCAGTTTTCCTTGTGCCACAAATGAGCTGAAGTGACAGCTGATGGTTTAAACTGCCAGGATTCTGTGTGCATGTTGCTCTAACAACACACAGCATTAATTAATTGCCTTATGGAGTTCGCTTTCTTTAAGATTAGCCTCAACTTCTCAGTGTTTTAAAATCACTCATGCTGCAACCTAACCTGCAGCAATGCTGCTGGAATCCAGTTGAAAGCATCACTCTATGTAGGCTATTAGCTACTAGTGTAGCAAAACCATTTGTATCAGTTGCAATTTTGCTCCATAGTTCTGCCTTTTAGGCTCTTTGAGATTTTCTTTTGTTATAATGCAGAGAATTTTCTTCTTTCAATGATAAAAATCCCAAACTCCAATCAATTTATTTACAAAGCTATTTATAACTGACTTTAGCCATTCTGGCAAATGTGCTGATACTTACTAATATGTGACTTTCCTTTGGCAAGGGCTTTCCTGGTGATTATAAAAATAAATAAATATTGACTTCCTTTCTTTGTGAGAGACATAGGGTTTTCAGTCTGAGGCTTATTTTTCTATTACTCTCTTCAGAAACCCGGGTGATGATGAAGAATTTCTTGCCTCAGTATGGAGTAAACCAAAGATAAAAAGATTTAGCTGAGACTTAAGGAGAAATTTCCTGCCTGAAAATGTACTACATCACGAGCTCTTCTTTAAAACGAAACAGTGGCACTTCAGGTACATGTCTCCAACCTGCCCATGGCCAGTCAAAGATTGAGATGGCAGAGTAGAACACTTGCACTGTGGTTACTGCTGTTTTGATTTTTGACCCACTGCTTGCTCATTTTAGGCACAGGTAGGAAAATGAAAATGATGGGGAGAGAAGAGCAGGTGTTGTACAGTGCATCTTTAGGACTCAGAGTTAGAGAGGTTAATATCTAAAAAAAAAAAAAAAAAAAATCCTCTTTCCCACTGACTCAACTATAATATTCTCACATTTGAAGCTCTTCACAATTTTGTCCCAATCTACTTTTCCAGGCCTTTTTTCCTCCTTTCACGCCTTTCCATAGATGAAATGCCACAGCCACATTGGGCATGTCTCCCTTTCTCATAAAGTGCACCAATTATCTGTCATATAGACTTGCTGATTCTTACACTTTCTCAACTGCTCATTACTTCTTCCATTTTAAACCCTACCTCTTGCATTTAGTCATTGTCAAACTGGTCAGTTTGTTCTTTGTTAAGCATGATCCTGTCTCAAGACCTTTGTACTTTCTATTAGTTCTGCCTGCAACATTTTGCACTAGATAAAGGATAAACTTCTTCCTACATTCTTTTTAAGATTCTTCTCAAGTTTTATACTGCCTCTAATGCATTCTTTGAACACCTTATTTCAAATTACATTTTTCTTGTCCTTCTCCATATCACCTATCCTGCTTTATGTTTTCTACAACAACATTTTATGCTGCATTATATACATTATACAGTCTGAATATATATATATATATATATATATATATATATATATATGCATTCATTCTACTACCACCACCACACCAGAATTTCAATGCCATTTGAGCAGAGATTTTTTTGTCTGTATATTTCAGTGCTGTATATCCAATGCATAAAAATTATGTCTGTCACATAGTGGGCTCGATCACTGAAAATTAAATAAGTTGATGTTACTTCCTCTGTCTAAAATTCTTTCTCTTTATCTTAACATGTATTTGAAGCCATCATCAGATGCTACCTCTTCAATGAAGCCTTCTCTGGTTCCCCCTAACATTGTATTTCCTGGGACTACTCTCACAACAAACCCTTGTTTGTAGAGAAGCTTCTGAATCCTTTATCTGTGTTTATCTGTATTTATCTGTGAATATTAATCCTTTTGTTTATTATTTGTTGAGGAGCAACAGTAAGAGCTCCATAGACTCCCATTTCTAACGGAACAAGCATAGGTAATGAAGACAAAAATAAATCTGGATATAGTCTTAAGGGTATATAGGCAAATTAAGAAATACATACTCAACACTAGGCAACTAAGGAATGCTGAGAGCAGGAGAAATAGTCTTCCCCAGGGAAGAGCACACCAACTGGTTATCCAATACTGAATAGTCAGCTTTGAGAAACTTGTGTTTATGGATTTAGGAATATATACCTGTATGTACACACATGTGAGCATAATTAAAGAAGAAATGAAATAAGTTTGAAAGAGAACAAGGTGGGATACATGGAAGGAATTGTCAGGAGGAAATAAAATGGAAAATGATGTAATTGTAAAATTAAAAGATTCACAATCAAGAAAGGTCTACTTATATTCAATGAAAAACATTAAATGTATATTGTACTTGATCTGTGCTCTTTTTCTTTCCCTCGGCTTCTCTATTCAGCCTCATGGACACCATCCTCTCTGTGGCTGTGGTAAAGGCAAAAGCTATCTCATCTTAGTTCTTATGGAGGTGGTCTTTTATTGGGAAGGAAAATCAGCCTGCTTTTCCTACCTAATCCTGGTTGAAGCCGAGGTTGCTAATTTCCAGAACCATTTCTCCCAGCCACCACTCAGAATCTACTCAAGATCAAGCACAATAAAAATCCTGAGACTGCTGCTACTTCTACAATGGTTCCATGACACAAGAGTCAAACAAGCTAAGAAGATAAGAGCTACCATATCTGCCCAGTGCCCAAAGTACTGGCTTTCTCCTTTTGTCCAAGATGAAAGGTATAAGATTATAAATCCAAAGGTTTCACTGAAAAGACTTTATTAAACAGCATGTGGGGAAGGTCAAGTTGAGGTTCTTGTGAAATAAAAGGAGATTTTTGTATGAACAAATAAGATGTTAGATTCTTTTAATTAATTAACAAAAATAAGATGAAGGATAGGGTGGCTAGTTTACTATAGAGATGCAAGGAAATATACACTTAACTCTTTTAAAGTCAGAATGAACCTCAAAGATGTACCACAAAGCTAGTCCTGCCCACATTTAACTGGACTGAATTGTAAAGTAACTCGTCTAATGTCCATTATTGAAAATGACAACAAATCATCCCTAACTGAATCCTAAGTTAAAATTGAATTTCTGCATGTAATTTTAATTGTTCAGGTATTTTTAGCCTATATATTCCAATGAGGGAGGCAGAATATAGTAGTCAAACTACAAACTATAAATGAGACAGATTAAGTACATGACCATACCAAAGTGTATATCATGAAAAAGATATAAATTTATGCAGCAATGTTATGGGTAAATTTAAAGCACTTGTTCCCAAACCTAGTTGATTATTGAGATTCACAAATATTTATTAAGATATTTTCTCCCAGTGTCTTATGGCCAATACTCCAGTCCCTTTTACCAAAAAAATACTGTGAGTCTTTCATTTTTCTTTTTTCTTCCTTCCTTTCTTTCTGTTTCCCTTCCTTCCTTCTGTCCTTCCTTCTGTCCGTCCTTCCTCCCTCCCTCCTTCCCTCCCTCCCTTCCTTCCTCTTTGCCCTCCTCCTCTTCTTCCTCCTTCTGCTGATGTTCAGTGTGATTTTTTTTAACCAACTGTGGACCTAGTCCATGGAATAATGCTATCCACATTTGGAGTGGGTCTTCTAACCTTAGCTATTCCAATCTAAAATCCCATTTATGGACATCCCTAGAAGTTTGTGTTCTAGGTGATTTAGATGCTGTGTGACTGACAATCCTAGCTTTCACATGGGGACATGCATATTTGAGTAGCAGTTTCTGTTATTTCTGTTATTCTGAGCTTCAGTGCACTTGGCATACCTCTCCAACTATACCTTTCCTCTACTTTCTTTGTCTTTGAGAGCTCAAATATTTTCTTAACTCTTTATTCTCCTTTTATTGAAAATTGACTTTTCTCATACAAGACTGAATTCTAGGAATTTTATTTTTAGATTACCATTTGTTCTTGAACATCTATATAATGTAATTTGACTGTATACACCTTCATCACCCTATCTTACCTTCCACTGAACACTGTACCATTTTTCTCAGTACTAGGGATTGAACATAGGTGCTTACACATGCTAGGCAAGTGCCTACTGAGATATATACCCAGGTCTCCAGTTTTAATTTCATTTTCGGTCTTTCTAAATTGCCCAGGCTATCCCATTAAAAAAATCCTGTGTCTTTTTGAGAATTTTGTACATGAATACAACAAAATACAAAATATCCTCTTACTGTGTAGTCATTTCTGCCTCATACATTTCTACCGCACAAGTATTTGAGATTATGGGCCCACACTACCAAGAGTTGCTTGTCCCCAATTTCTTATGTATTGATATATTGTCATTTGCACTGCACTTATTTAAATATAAATCATATATAAAATTAATTTAAATTACTTTAGAAGGGATAATGCATTGCATGATTTCAAGTAGTAAAAGGAAATGAACATTTTAAAATATTTTTAATGAAAATCTAAAGGTATGGCATTACCTTTTCTCCCTCCTGTCTTTGTCCAGTGTTGAAATCTTCTCAAAGATAAAAATAAAATTAATTTCATGTGTGTTCTCCAGGCAAATACAGATATTCATTATTTTCATCCTATTCAGTTTTATAAACTCAAATGGAAGCACCATATGCATGTTGTTCTGCAACTCATACTAACACTATTTTTTGAACATTACCATATAAGAACACAGTTGCCTCTTTCCACTTAAAAGCTTCATAACATTTCCTTGTATGGATGGCCCAATGTTAAGCTTAGCAATGGATCAAATTTTGTGGATTTGATCAAATGAAGCACTTGTTAAATGTAAAAAATATGCATATAATTAATGTTCCTACATGTAAAATCAATTGCACTAGTTACTGCTATACCATACCTTCTACTTGAACCAAGATCTACCCAGTTGCATGGCAGAAACACAAGATTATATCTGCTCATATATTTTGGTTAAACAAACTCCTATAGTAGCCTCTGTGGAGTGGAAGGTACTCAAAATCATAAAATAAAAGGCATAAATGTGAAATTATGTAATGAGTATATAAAAAATAATCTAAAGTACCAAAATATACAGTGGAACATGAATTTGTCTATCTTGTTTATTACCTATCACCTTCTATTATAAAAAATCTGTAGTTGCCTGTTCTTGTGTGTTCACTTGGAAATATCTTTGTATATATGACTCCACATGTATCTGCGATTTCAGTACACACTGGCACATTATTTTCCAATGTGATCCCTCATTTTAAACTCCAGTTGGCTGAGTGAGACAATCTATTTTTTTGTTTGTTTGTTTTTGTTTTTCGAGACAGGGTTTCTCTGTGTAGTCCTGGCTGTCCTGGAACTTACTCTGTAGACCAGGCTGGCCTCGAACTCAGAAATCCGCCTGCCTCTGCCTCCCAAGTGCTGAGATTAAAGGCGTGCGCCACCACCGCCCGGCTGAGACAATCTATTTTTTCTTGTGTTTGTATACACTGTTAATTCTTTTCCATTATAGTTCAAGCTTCATTTTTTTTTTAAATCTATATATCCCAAACTGGTCCTAAAATTTTGGAAGTGTTTATTTTTCTCCTTTGCCTATTTTTCTCTTTAAATATAATATCATCATCATCGGTATGTATGTTGGTGTGTGTACACTTGCATGTATGCCTGCGTATCATGGCATGTGTTTGATCAGAGGACAACTTGTAGAGTTGATTTTCTCCTTCTATCTTTATCTGGGTTCTGGGTATCAAACTGAGGCAGGCTTGGATAGCAAGCCTCTTTACTTACTGGCCACTCTCACTGGCCCTGACTATTTTTCTGTTGGATTGATTTTCACAAATTGACTTGTAAGAGCACTTTATATATTTATAAAATACTGTTCTTTGAAATGTCCTAATGCCCTTGCCACACATTATAGTTTCTATTTTCATCTTGTTTATAGGTTTTTGGTTTTTTTGTGTGTGTTTACTGAAAGGATTTATTTGCTTGTAGTAATTTGGTACTTAAGGAAACCTAATATTGAGATTTCTATATAAAATATCTAGGATATTATATTAGGAATACTTTAACAAGATTCTTAACCAATAATTTAGACCATCAACTGGTTTCAGAAAAAAAATGAATTAAAATCAAGCATGTAATGTACTTTAGATGTATCAGACATGTAAAAAATACTCTCTTCTCTGTGAAACAATATTTAAATTTGTCTTGGTAGAAGTACATTTCAACATACATATTTTTTAAAATGTTCGTTATACCCGCTCTTAAAATTTTAAAGATGTTTGCCTCACTGGATGGTAGCCAACTCTTCTTCACATCAGTCAGTGAGTAGCCAAGGTTTGGAGATGTCTGGAAGGTCTATGGTTTTTTTTTTTTTTTTTTTTTTTTTTTTTAATTAGGAAGATTGTGAATGTATTCTATTGAGGCAGGGGAATTGTTCTGTTAGTTTAGCAGTAACAGTTGCATTGTATTCACCATGCCCATCCTCTCCCTTTTTCTGGTTCCATATTCCTGATTCATTTGAGATCACATAGTCTAACCATTAATGAGACTAGAAGGATTGAGTAAACAAGCAGCCATCTTTGTTGGGCATCAACAACCTCTTTCCCATTAGTAGGAAATTCACCACTCTGCCAGAGCTTTAAACTGCCAAATGTGGAAAGTCTTCTTAAAGTCTCTGCTAAAGGGTGATGTTACATAAGACAGTGAGGTTAGTCAGATTTAAGACATTTTTGAGACTTAAATAGCAGCCCTCATCAACAGAGAAAGTGCTGAAGGAATGGTAGTCATTAAAAAAAAAAAAAAAAAAAAGAGTATACTTTGCTAGGCACAGAAGGTATAGAGTATGATACATAAACAGGTACAAGTTGTTAAAGTTGTGTAAAACTGGTATAGAAAGCTGATAAGAAGTTAGTCAATGAGATGACCACATTTATATTTTGTTTGTTTGTTTATTTTTTAAACAGAGATTTACTATGTAAGGCAGGCTGACCTTGAACTCGTGGTAATTTTTCTGTCTTAGGCCCTCTAGTACCAGGACATTAGGCATGGTGCCTACCATGCTTAGATCTTTATTTTGGTTTAAATGTAAAGTCTTTCTACTTTATGATTTGCTGAGGGATAACACTGTCCAGTACTGTGAATGAGTTCCATCACCCCTACCTACTTGATTCAAATATCATTGAAGGCTCTTGTGGCTTAGCCATATGTCCTCACCTAGGACATCTCAGCTGACCATCTAAGGCCCACAGCCTGAGGACTGACACTATATGGAAGATCAGTGTGTGTGCACCTGACCTAACCAACAGATAATAGTTCTGGAAATGAGGTTCTTCTACTGTGAACCCCACCCTGTATGCATTGCTGTTGGTCTGCCAGGTGGTTGGAATCAAGCCTCATGAATGTCAGTGACAGTGATGTAGGCCCAGCAGCAGTTGGCTTGACATGGAGATGAAGGTTGCTGCCGGGCAGGAATGTAGGGAAGTTTTCGGGAGCACTGTAACAAAGGACAAAAGAGAAGCAGCTGGCCACTCCTGCCTAGCGAATGTGTTTTATGTGAAAACAATCATTAACAAACCAGAAACAGAAATTGTAGGGCATCTCCACTGTTTCAAAAGCACCTCCTTTCGACAAGCACGCACATAAACAACAAAATCCAGGGAGACCATCTTGGTACTGCCAATTGCTGCCTGCCTAGAAGGACTTTGCTTTCCCAGTGATGTCTCAAAATTTCCAAATTTAACTCCGGTTGCAGAAGGAGTATGTCATGAGCTGGGGTTTTGTGAGATACAGTAAGAAGAATGATCCACATGGGGAAGAGAAGGAGTACAAGAGTGGACTTGGTGAAAGACGAAGACTAACTTCAACCACGCAAAAGCTTTAGCTGAATGTACTCTGACAGCGGGGTCAGGCAAAGAAAGCCAACTAGAAAGGCATGGACCTGCTCTGCGGCAAAGGCATGCCAAGTGCTTGCCCCCTCCTGGTCCTTGTTTCTGTCTCCCCTGCTAGCTGGCTTTCTGGGGCTAATACAGAGTACTGGAGCAGCCTCGGGAGAACAGCTGGAGAAAGTGCACCGAAAGATAAAATTAATAGGAGCTCAGTGTAGCAGCAAATTCTAGCGCACGGCGCTCAGCTGACCCGTTAAATGAGCAATCCTGTTAAGTACGTTAATCAGCACTGTATCGAGGGCCCATGGGAATGCTGTAGTAGATACTTAGAGTAGAAACTGTGCACTCTGCACGGCTGCGGTCTGGATCCTGCAGGTTCTTGGGTAAATAGTCTCTCTGTTTTTCCGTTTAAGAGAGGGGTTTGGGGGCTGCCTGGCATCGGAGAGCAGGTGTTCAGGAGCACCGCTACTAAGCCTCAAGTTTAAGGAAGAGTCTCTGGGTCTAGCTGTGAGCAACTTCCCGGACAGTTACCTACCTGCCTAAGGCCCGGGAGGAGTGGAAAACCGGAGAATTCAGGATCTTTAATACAGAAGGGGTTGGAAAAGAGTTCTCTTGCGTTCTGGGAAGCTTAATTATAACTAAAATTAGATAACCTGGCAGCCTTAGTCTTTAAAAAATCCTTAAGTTCTGCCTTAGGCCGGCAGGAAACCAGGCAGGTGCATAGCCGGATGGACTAGCTGTCTTGTTCAGTGGCTGGAACTGGGGACCAGAAAAGCTGAAAAAAACAAAACAAAAAAAAAAAAACTTTGCGTTCCTGCGTTCCTGACTTTCCACACCTGCACTGAGCTGAACACTCTCCTCATCCCTTTATGGCAGCTTAGTCTGGCAAGGACACTAGACGGCGCTGCAGCGACACGCTTCCCTTCTCGGGGGGCGGGGGGGGGTGCGGTAAGAAAAGCGCGTTTTTAAACCAGGGGATGGGGGACTTAGGGTTGGCAGCTTCTCCCCTCCACTCTCCTCATTCGGTCTCCACTCTTGGAGCTTCCAAATCCAAAGGGGGTGTGAAAGAGGAGGAGGAGCAGCAGCAGCCCTTTGCAGTGACGCGCCAGAGTGGTCCTTCTCTAATTCGCACCTCCCGGTTGCAGTCAGTCAGCCAGGAGGCACCAAACTGTTAGCAACGAAGCCCAGGCTCTGGGTGACTTCCACTACCCTCCCACTTCCCTACTCCAGGCATATTTTGGAGGAGCCAGCGACAGTAGCAGGATGTGAGAGGAGCGCAGCGCTTACTCCTCGCACTCCTCTTTTGAGGGCTGGGGGGCAGTGGCTTATGCTCACCCGCTGGAGGGCTTCGGGAAGCGCTGGAGTGGCGCAGGAGGGAGGCGGGCGAGCGGGGGTTCACGCCAGGCTGCCTGCACCGCAGCCGGGCTGAGCCGGTGGCTCCGCTGCTTTCTGGAGCTCGCATGTCCCGCGAGCGGTGGTAGCACCGCGACTGGGGTGCCCCGCGTCCCGCGTCCCAGCGTGGCGCGCACGGTTCGGCCTGAACCAGGTGCGGTTGGAAGGAGGCAGCACCAACGCTAACTCGCTCCGAAGAATCTTGGAGGCGGGCACCTTTGAGAATCCAGTCACTGAATTGAGAAGTGGTACCTGCCATTCTAACTAAAGGGTCTAATGATTTAGAAACCCTCCTATAACCTGTCTCCTCTCCGGTTCATCCCGAAGTCCACGGAAGTGTCACTGAACTCCAGGAATCTTCTTAACTTCCCAGGTATCCTCTCTGGCTAAGGACTGGGAGCGGAGTGAACCTGGTGGGAGACTTTGCTTCCGTGGCTTGGGAGACACCGTCTTCCAAACGCCTCCTCCATCCCACTCATCTCTGGATAGTTTTACCGGCTGCCCTGGAAGCCAAAACCTGCGATCTTCTGAACTCTGCTCTCCGTCTCGCCCTGGACATGGAACTACACGCCTGAAATCTGTTGGACCTTGCTGGTTGTTTTGCAAGACTCAGGTAAGGCAAACTTGACTCTTGGGACAGATAGTTGGTTTTTGTGTATAGGCGCTCTCAGGGCATTTGGGAAGATAAGGGCATAGTAGCTCTAATTGTCCTGCACCGTGGGGTTTCCCCACTTGGAAACTAGCCAGTTTCTTTTTTTCTCTTTAAGTCCTCATTGAAAGTTTAGGACCAGGGGCTTCTTGCCTGTAGGAGCCTACTTGGCGTGTCAGGTAGGGGCGAGCCTGAGCTTCGTATTTTTCCAGTGAGGTATTTGTGGTCTGCCAGTGACTCGCCGCTTTGCAGCCTGAAACGCAATTTCCCACTGGGTGCTTCCGACTTCTTATTTTGCCTGTGGCCAGCAGAGCAACCCAAGGAGAATGAGGTTCAGATGATTGCCTGGTAGAGCAGCCGAGGTTTCCCAATATGGGATCCTGTGTCTGGGTAGTCCTGTGGAACACAGGACTGGAGAGAGTGCTGGTGACCCAGAGCCATTTCTGTCTTTCTGCCCTTACAACCCAAAGGGCTAGTCCTGCACACCACCAGACACTCTTCATCCCATGGTGGGGGGGGGGCAATCATCCCTGCTCCTTTTGAGGAGGTGTTTTCCAGGTTATATGAACCTTCCCTTTCTGTTCCTTGGGGGTAAAGATGGTCCATTATCAAGTTGCCCTTCAGATTCCTTGTGAGGGAATCTCAGAAAGGGAGTTTAGATCGAGTAACCCTCAAGTGGCTTAATTCGAACCTCTGGAGTTGAACGAACAGCTTGATGTTACTACCACACACGGTTAAAGATTTAAAAAGAAGAAGAGGAAGGAAAGAAAACTCCCTGACAGAAAGACTTGGAAAACTAAGTGCTACATTTCTCTGCTCCAATGTTTTTGTTTTTGGGTTTTGTTTTTTTTTTTTTTTTTTTGGTTCCTGCAGCTATCCCTGCCCAGTGTGTAAGGGACTTAGGTGTAGACATTAGTAGACAAGTATTCAAAAGACTCATCTCTCCAAGCTAAAGTTGCCACTAGTATAAAATACATCTGGGCTGAAACCCTGGGAAAGGGATCTGTTTAAGGTTATTTTGATGGTGAATGGGGAGGCAGCACCTGCCCATCACTGACATATTCAACCACAGATTGGATAGTTTCAAGGAGCAACGTTCCTTTTCTAATCCGGGAAAGCATGCGATCAAGACAGACCCAAAGAAGGGAGAGAGAAAAGACATGTTCTTGAATATTTGCAAGTTTCTTGAGCAGTGTACAGGTCAGGAAGAGCACCTCAGCTAAACAGTCCATGGAAAGGAAGAAATTAAGTGTCCAGGACAGGTGTGGGAGATTGGGGACCATTTAAACCACTAAAACTCCTATATCCCCACTCTACTCTGGTAGGGACAGCCTTCCCGGACAATTTCAGCATTATGATAGTGATAATGCTGTTTGCTAGCTGACTCTGCTTACAGGGTCATAGACACTTTGCTTTTAGCTTTCCTTCTTGGTGTGCTTCCGAACACAGTACTTCTCCCCCTGCCCCGGACGGAAATCAGGCAATTAACAGTAGACCTAGGGAGCTGGAAATTCCTAAGTGTCTCAGACTCTAAGCTTTAGCCAGACTTGTCCAGCAGCCTCTTCTGCTGCCTCCACCAAGTCTGTTATCTGGCTATATCGCTGTCACACAGCTCAGTGGCTAAACCTGAAGCAGTGGCTACAGCTCTGAGCTGCTGGCTTACTGTAAAAACTTTGCAATCTGCAGGCTGCCCTGGGCTAAACAGCCCGAATTTACCAGGCTGGAAGCAGATTTAAATCGAAAGCATTTAAATGCGGGTTAAAAGGCTGCTGCATCAAAGGCTCCTGGCTCACCCACTCCAACCACTTTCCTTCCCTTTCTGCAGGCTGAGGCCACTGGAGTTGTCTTTGAGATACCTAGCTGTGGGTGACTATGCTTTTGCCCCACAGACTGAGGCCAGGCAATAGAGCATTATGCTTGGAATTTGAATAACTTTGTGAGATAGCTGCCCTGAGATTGAACAATGGAATATTTTCAGTTTCTGAGGGCCCTTACTGCTATTGAGTACAGAAGCTAAAACAATCCCGAGGATGGGGTTCTGGGGAACCTGGGTATCTGGATAGTGGCCTTTGAAGGTTTACCAAATAGTGACCAGAGCCATAGCTACTCAAATGAATGCAAGGTTCTTGTTCGCCAACAACAGGAAATGAAGCTTGAACACACATGTGTTGTTTCCTAGTGTCAACTGATGCTGCTCTGACTGCTTGAGAAACAGCCTGAGTTACTCACCTGAAATATGTATCCACAGGTGTAAAACCAAATAATGTTTTATTTAGCTTTAAGAGGCACACTGTGATGGACCTGGCATTCTGAAAACAATGAATCATAAAATGACAGTTCCAGTCTTGTTTAAGGCAATAAATGTTATTTTATTTAAAATGTTGGATTACATTTAGGGAAGTGGCTTGATGCAAAAATTTGCTATTTGGTTAAAAAAAAAAAGGAAAAAGGGGGGAGGGGAACTGGGAAAGGAAAAGGAGTCAAATGTGGTTGAAATGATCATAAACACTTCAGTAAAATGGAATTTTAAGCTCACATCTGTTCCTTAACAGAAACGTGTGGTGATCTGAATAGATTCCATCACAGTTGTAGCAGTCTGTGAGTACTCCTTAAGGGGAAATGCATTCTGTTTCTTATATCCGGGTATTTATGTAACTGTGGTAGTAAGGATCACATGAGGGTCAGTTAGAAGGAATGAACACACAACCTTCATTTGACAAGTGCCATATGCTTCTTAGTGGAAAGACATCATAATAAAGTTGACATCTTATTAAACACTCCACAGGTTGAGCTCTTTAGAAATAAAATGCAAAAGTAAGAAAAATCAGAACACATCCTTTAAGTGTGAGCTAACAGGATTTCTTCAGTCAAGTTTTTATCCATCACCATTAAAACATATTCTCTGTTCTAACAAACTTGGTTTTGGCCACCTTCTTAAGTCACATTTCCTCTTAAATCTCTTATCTTCATGTTGCTGTATCTTGCATGATTTAAGTTTTTGTTTACCTGATTTGTTTTGTTATTTGGGTATCCTATAAGTATATAAAATATTAAGTCATTTCTTGACATATATAGCAGATTAATTCTAAGACATCAAGTATACCAAAGTTCATAGATATTCATGGCCCTTATATGAAATGGTATAATATATTTGCCTATAACTTGTATATATTATTCCATATATTTTAAGTCATCTCCAGGTTGCTTATATCTAATATAGTGTCAGTGCTATATAGTTATTATACTACATTGTTTTAGGGAATGGTGGCATATATATAATATATATGACAAATGCAGAACCCGTGGATATGG
Organism: Mastomys natalensis; assembly: GCA_021653895.1. NCBI lineage: Eukaryota > Metazoa > Chordata > Mammalia > Rodentia > Muridae > Mastomys > Mastomys natalensis. Next base: position 163,351 of record JAJTUV010001809.1, on the reverse strand, counting down.
AAGGCAAACTGAAGTCAAACGCTTAATTTAATGTCTTCTTTCAAGTAAACCTTTGTTTTTGTCTGCTTCTATTCATGATTCTATTATTCCTTATTCTCGGGACTTGTGATCTTATTCATTTGTGAGTCTTACTGTGTTCTCCATCCATTCTTGCTTCTTTACATCTTTTCTTAATTAAATACTTTGAACTTTATCTCTGGAATATGTTCTCTAATTTGCAGTATTACTGCTACCACCCAGCTCTTCTAGATTATTGATGTGGTCTATCATAAAAGTTTGTACTTGCTGTCTTTGGTTTACTCTCTAAATCACATTTTGACTAATCTTCATGAGGCTTATTTGGTTCTTTCCTATGCTGAATTTTTTGACAAAATCACTAGGAAATTAAATCTAGTAAAATAGTTATAACAGTTTATACATTCAGATTTTATATAGTTTCAATGTGAATACTTTAATATAAAATCAGAATGAGGTTAGAAAAGAGTTTTCTAAATTTTAGTAATTACATAATTAAAATTTTATAATTTTGGTAGTTTTTATAATTAAAATATTTTAACCGTAAAAATATAGAGTAAAAATGGATTCTAAGAGGTACAGCTTGTTATCAAGTCTGAATAATTTCTAACAACTCCAGTTGGTAGATACATAATATAGATTGCATTTTAACCATAGAAAAACATCTACTATTGTACCAATGTGCTAGCATGACCAACCATTTAGTAGAGGCTCAAACATCAGATTTGAGACATTGAACATTTATTCCTAATTTTGAAAAACAGTGTGTCATCCTTTCCATAGCTAGTGATCCATACCTCATAATGCATTGCCCCTTTTCAATTTAAAGAAATTAATGTTTTATTTTTATTCTTAATGTTCCTTTGAGTTTTATTATATATATATATATATATATATATATATATATGTGTGTGTGTGTGTGTGTGTGTGTGTGTGTGTGTGTGTGTATGTGTGTGTGTATGTATATATGTGTGTATGTGTATATGTATATGTGTATATATATAGCCTGCATGTATGTGTGTTCACAACATGCATGCAGTGTTAGAAGAGGCCAGAAGAGGGTGTTTAATATTCTGAAACTGTAGTGAAAGACTGTAGTGAAGTATCATGTGGATGCTGGGATTTGAATAAGACAACTCCACAAGAGTTGCCAGTATTATTAAGTACTGAACCATCTCCCAGTTATTATATCTTTTAAATCACTGTGACAGTAATATCATCTTCCTTTTATGTAAGTATTGTTCTCAATTTGTTTTCCTTGTTCTGGTTTACTTGGATGTGTGTCAACATAGGAAACATCTAGCCCATTATACTTTTTAATGAATTTTTAACCTTTATATTTACTGTACTTGGTTTATGCTCTATTAATGACCTTCCTCTTTTCTGTACCTTGCTTAATGTTTAAATAAATTTGAAAAGTGGGTAACATTCATAGGTTGTAAAACTCCAAATTATTTTTTATTTCCTTTTTAATTTATTTTTTATTGGATATTTTATTTACATATCAGATGTGATCCCCTTTCCCCATTTCTCCCCAACCCAGGAACCCCCTATCCCATCCCACCTCCTCCTGCTTCTGTCAGGATGTGCCCGCACCCACCCCTCCCACTCCCACTTCCCGACCCACGAATTCGCCCACACTCGGGCATCCAGCCTTCATGGGACCAAGGACTTCCTCTCCCACCTATGCCCAACAATGCCATCCTCCCCTACATATACAGCTGGAGGCTCACAAACAAAAACTCTATATTATTATTACCACATATGTATGATTGCTCTGGAATCATAAGCTCAGATGACAGTGATCTGATAAAATGTTCTCTCTTTATTAGCTATGAAGCCAAGTCTGAATTATTTGAATGATATCTAAGGCCTTTTGAATTCAACCTCACTCTACTTCAGTAAGCCTCATCTCTCTGTTTTTCTGCACTTATGGAGATCTAGAGCAGACACTTATCATCTCACGTGACCTTTGCTACTCCTCCCCTGTGCTTCCTATATTATTCTTTCATTCTTCATCTTCCTCTCTGATCTACTCTTTTGCCCGTTTGAACATTCTAGAGGCAGTTTAATTGTCACTTCTTTCACACAACCTCCTTTTTTAATGCTCCATAGCAAAAAAAAAAAAAAAAAACCTCTGCTTGGAATTCCCTCAGCACTTTGGTTATATTCTATTTTATGGCATTGTTGTTGTTATACAACAGTTACTGTTATTCGTGTATCATTTATCTCCTCCAGTGAATTATTTAAAACTTTGTTAAGTCTGTTTTCTTTGTACAATGTCAACCATACAGAACACATTTATAACATATTTATATAGTGGGGTTAACTTCAAGAGCACATAACTGGTTAGCTTTAGAATTTGACTGAAGGTCTGTATCTACATGATAGTTTCAAATTATCAAAAGTGAGACATTGTCAAGACTGTTGTCTGTCAATAGTTCTATGAAATGTGATGGCACTAACTTCTAAAAAGTGCTATGCTCTAAATGGGCTCTATTCAATAAACATGAGACTGTATACATTTAAGTTGATTGTATTTAATGTACCTGTCATTTGTACATTAGCCCCATTTCAAGTGCTCAGTTTTCATATGGATCTAGTGTTTACCTTATTGGCATGTGGAAATGCAGCACACTGAAATCACCATAAAGAGTTACATTGGGTTTCTTTCTGCAATAATATGTATACAAAGGTGTATACTTTCCCACATGCAGCTGTTCAATGTTCTGTCTCAGTGTCCGTCTCAGAAGACAATTGAGTTAGCAATATTATAGGAATCATTTTGATTCTTTGGCAGAAAATTGGATATTTATGTCACTTCAAATACCATAAATTCCACATGAAGATGTGAAGAAAAATTACAATGAACTCATGCCACGACATATAAATTACACTGGACACATGATAAAAAGGCAGTGGTATTTATGTAGGAATGAGAAAATAAATGTAATATCACAGAGATATCTAAGGAATAAACTCAGGCATACTCTGAATGTTAAGAAATGGTAAATGTGACATTTCCAATTCATGCAAAAGGAAAATACAGATTTTTCAATAAATATGTCTGGGGCAACAAGGTTAGAAAGAGAGAAGTTTAATAAAGCCACATTCATGTTCATTGTTTAAAACTAACAGCAAAACCATAGACTAAATGTGAAAAAATAGAAAAATGAAAAAGCACACTAAAATATTTTATATTTTAAAACATTTTATTCCTGAGTGTTTTATAACCTAAAGATGAAGAGGGGGTTTTCCAATTATTTCAGGGGAATATTAATACTTTTAACCTTCAGAAACGTCAAAATATGTGGCATAGACCATTGGATAGAATATAAAAATAAATTTGCACAAAAATAAAAGCAATCTTAGAGAAAATTGGGAAAATTGTGAGCAAAATATTACAAAAGAGAAGATATCTAATACCCTCTGCAAACAAATGATTTTCACATATCAGAATAAGAAAATTTGAAGGATTAACAAAACCACAGTAATGGAAAGGCTGAGAGTATGACTGATCTAATGCTCCATTTACGTTGGTCCATTTCTAGTAGGTGAGCTCATATTCATACAGAAATATGAAACAACTTCTTTGATCTCATAGGTTCACTAAGAATTTATTCTAAGACAATAAATGGAAATTCTAAAAATATGTAAAGAACAAGTTCTGTTTCTAGAAGCAATTGCTTATTGCTACTCAGTATTGCTATTCTCAGTATGAAATCCTCAGACGTCCAATCTGTTGTGGCAGTGAATATTATGCTTAAAGAAGTTGGAAGATAAGCTGGTCAAAATTAGATGCTAACTTGAGAAGAATTGAAGAGTTGAATGAAAATAAAAGGAGAAAAATATAAATTGCTAAAACAAAATTGACACGAGGGAATAATTTTTTATAATCATAAAAATAAAGATAAAAATGAAAATGTCAATGGTCAATTTTACATAAACACTGAAAATGCGTTTTGATTAATCAAAAGCTTTATATGTTTGGTAATGATTAATAACAAGATGCCCATAAAAAGAGAGTTGTATCCCAATTAGCTAACCTAATTATAAGTTGTTCCCCACGACTGCTCTCCATACCTGTGTGGTTCTCCATTCTCCTACATCTCTGCTCCCTCTAGCTCCTCCTCTTCCTTTTCTTCTTCCTCTCCTAACTCCTCCCACCTTAGCTCCTCCTACAGTCATAACTTCAGTACTATTTCAGAAGGGGAAATTTAAACACAAAAGTTGGACATTTCCTGAAGTCATACACATATGTCTGTATAAAAGCATCTGATTTTTAAAAGAGGCCATAGCTCCACACCTCTCCTGGGCCACACAGTAGAGCTGGCTTTGTTGGTATGGACATGCGTGAGCGCACCTGGAGGGCACGAGAGCAGGAGAGCTGTCCCTGCCCCTTGTCAGTGACGTTTTAGGTGAGCCTGCCAGGGCTATGCTGAAGAGCTCTACCTGGTAATGTGGGCTTAGGAGGGCAGGCAGGCTGAACCAGCTCAGCTACCACCTAGGCCCAGATCCAGAGCCTTGAGTTGGTCTACCCAACATCTACTCAGTCTATGAAGTACTGGTCCATGTAAAAGGGCCAGTTCTGCAGATCCAAAATGTCAAGACCTCCATGACATAGGACTACGACAAGAATCTGAAAGGGGTTCCACGGAGGACCCACTCAGTATTGATAGTATGGCAGAAGCCAGAGGCCTTAAACCAGACCAATGACTCATTGCAATGAACATTTGCAAGTAAAGATACATGGACCAAGGAGTATATTGTGAGACAAACTGTGCCATACTACAGCTTCCACAACAAGATTTTGTTTTGTTTTTATTTACTTTTGTTTTTACATTTATTTTTTATTTTCTTTTGGGGGGGAGTTGGAAGGGGTGCACGATGTAAAGTTCACAAAGAATCAATAAAGAGTTTTTAAAAAGGGGTTATACATTTGAACGAGAGTAAAGGAAGGGTATTTGGGAGGGTCTAGAGGGAGGGAAGAGAAGGTATAATGTATAATATAATTACATTATATTAAAATCTCAAAAAGAAAAGAATTCCTAAAATCAAAGAACTATTGAAATTGCTGCCTGAGGTAAAACCAAGCCAAACTAGTTTTTGAAATGATACATTTAAATATGATACATAACTATATATACGTTTATATGTAAAGAATGGTAACAGATTTTCAATTTTTATATAATTGGGATACATGACTTCTTTATCACAGCAAACATGCTATCAAAATTCAATTAATGACTTAAATTAAGTCTGACATTTTGATTTTATTTTTTCCTTTCTTAAAAAATGTGTTTTAAAATATTAGTACCATGGCACATGTTAATAATAAAAAAACCCAGCTATTTGCATGTAGTAATTGAATTCTCTTCCCATAAAGATAATGCATTTTTTAAATAATGGGATAATAACATAATACACTTGAAAGTTGTACTTTGAAAGGTAAAATGTCCAATAATTTCAAATCTGATGATTATTATTTCTTAATATTGCTTCCTTTTTATCTAGCTAATCTTGCTGATATGTTCTGGATTTATTATTTAGTCAGTAAACCTACAGAAAAGTTCCCACTCTTGAGTCAAACCAATGACCATTTTTTCTACTCCCATATATGTATGGCTGAACCCTTCCAGTGAAGATATCTATGCTAGAACCTACCTGTTCTTAAACGAGTGCTTGGTTTATGATTCCATCTGCAGCCCACCATGCTGCTAAGCAGATTTTACACGAACCCAGTCATTCCTCTGTACCATCTGCTTCACATGGTAGTTATTCCAAATATTGACCACACATTTCTATTCAAGAATATACTTTGGCATTCTACTTCATGGTCAGATTTAAGTTTCTGACTGTATTTATTCTCTACTTATTTCTACTCCCCTGCTTCTACATGCCCTTTCCCTTAGACCACCTAATTCCCTAGTGATTTGTTCAAGGTGAATACTTTTACAGGATCTTTTATTTAGGAATTCCATAGCCTTAATTTTCTTCACAGATACGTCTAAATTTACACAATAAGAATTATTTCCCTCCAATTTAATAAAAAATTATATATATATATATATATATATATATATATATATATATATATGAGAGAGTGAGAGAAAGAGAGAGAGTGACAGAGAGAGAGCTAGCTGCTTATGCACATTTGTGGTAGATTATTGAAAAGGATGACAAAAGCTTTTGTTGAGATTAAATTGGGAGGGACTTGGTAAACAGATTTGAATTATCTAAGTAAAACTTTGGAATTTGGAGGAAAGAGGCCATTAGTAAAAATGGAAGAGTAGGTAGCATTCTGTGCTCAAATGAAGATGGAAGTCATGGATTTATATGCATAATTTCTTCAAGCTGTGCTCAGTGTGCTAATTGAAGCAGTGGAGAAATGTGCTAATCCGTGTCTGGGCTTTAGCAGAGAATTCAGCAGAAGGGCAAAGGTGAAGATAGTACAAGATGCAAGAAGCAATGAGCTAGGAGTTAAAACAACACAGGAAAAAGGAAGCATTGTGAGGTAGGAATAAAGCATAGGATCTGTGGGACGATAACTTAGGCATAGGTGATGAGGCAAGTTAGCAGTGACTTGAGTCCATGTGAACAGAATATCTAAGAATTCATAGCCAGTAGGAGCTAGAATCCAATCAAAGAGGGATTCTCATTGGAACATTAGCTTAGGTAAAGCTGAACATTTGACTTCCTACTAGTAAAATAAGAACATTTATGAAGAATAATATGAATATGATTCTCACTGTCAAAGAAAAATAACATTCACAAGGGGAGAGGTTGGTTGGTTTTGTGTGTGTGTGTGTGTGTGTGTGTGTGTGTGTGTGTGTTGTGTATATAAAGTAATATTTAGTGTAAAATGGGATAGAAAGAATTTGGATTGTTTGTAAATTGAAGCATTATAGGGAGAAGATTAAAGGGTAAAGATATTATTTTTCACATGTTATTTGGTTTTTTTGTTTAATTACAATAAAGTACTATTTTATAGTTTGAAAATTTCAAAAAAATGAAGAAAAATAAAAAAAGAAAGTTTAGATGACAATTCCATCTTTTTTCTCTACCACATGGTAATAGGTCTATACTGAGTCTTTCTGATAGGCATAGCAACTTTCATTTAAAAATTTCCTACTGCCTTTTAGTCATGGTGGTAGCTCATGTAATTTATAATTTTCTTCTGTTAGAAATCTTGGCAGAAAGTGTATTCTAAAAGAAAAATACTGGCTCCTTTAAATAGATCACAGTGGGTGGGCAGAGTGGTTTCAGGACCTTGGGCAGGAAATGTCACTACAGGGCTACTTTAGTCACCAAAGCACATGGTTGAAGACTGTTTTCTACTTAGGAGCTTTTTCAACATTTGGGTCAGGAACCACAGAGAGTTCCCTCCTGAGTCGGACGTTCTTTTCATGGGCATTGTATTTGTTACTTTATACTTTTAGCAACTACTGCCCTAAAGGGGACCCTTTAGTCATTTAGTTCACAAAGGACCAAGCTTAAAGAAATAACTGTTTTACTGAGCACATATGGCGTGTCAGACACTGAAAATTGTGGAGTATGTCTGAGAGGGAGGCTCCTATTTGCAGAGGCAAGAAGATATGATAAAAGAGAATAGCCAAGGTAACAAAGTGCTGTATTGGTATTCCTAACCTCAACTCTCTGTCATTCTCCCTATACCATGCTCTGCAACCTTTAGCATGGCACTTACCCAGATGGACCCAAGGTTCCTCCTTTATAGAGTGGGAAGAGTGGACTAGATCAATGATTTTTAGAGTTTAGTATGTATTTGAATTATCTGGGGTGCTTATTACAGAAACAGCTTCCTGTGGTCTCCCAGTCTGATTTATTGAATCAGATTATCTGGGAGGGGGAGGACAGAAATAGGCATTTTTAACAAGCTCCCCTGGTAGTTCTGATACAAGTCGTTCTTGAAGCACATTTTGAGAAATTTTGGAATCTATAGTCTTTTCCAGTTCCAATATTCAATTACATGCCATCCAGGTGGCTTTGGTTGGAATGTGCTTAAAAGGAGAAGTGGGGTAAAACGAATGATTTCTCCCATTCAATAATCCTGAAGTCAGCAAATACTTATTAAGTTTCCATTTTCTGCCTATTGCATACTAGTTTATCCATATATATTTTATTGATTTTAATGTCACAGAGAGAAACTAGAGAATTATCACTTAATAGAGAGTAATGCTACTATTGGGGGCTGGTGATATGGCTCAGTGGATAAAAGTGCTTGCTGCCAAATCTGATGATCTTAGTTTGAGCCTCAGGATCCCAAGAGTAGAAGGAGAGAACTGATTTGTACATGTTATCCTGACCTCCACACAGACACCATCACACATGCACACCAACCTATATACATGCAAATGAATATAAATTAATATATGCAATAAAATGTAAATAGTGGTATTTTTAATATCTGGACCAGTGCTCACAACCATCTGTTTAGTCCTGTTACATGGTATCTGAAACCCTCCTCTGGCCTCTGCAGCATCACACATGCACATGTTGACACACATACATGCAGGCAAAACACTCATACACATAAAATTATTTTAAAATCTGAAAATATTTTTTAAAAAATCAATTATAAATGACCACAAAATACTAAAGAATAACCTAAAATACTGTGAGTAGAGAGGCAAATTGTAAATGCACAAATACATATGAATGTTAACATAAAAATGAATTAAATACTGCTACAGCACAGATGAATTAGAAAACATTAGACTAAGAGAAGGGATCTAGTTAATAAAGAATTCACTCTAACTATTGACTTTGTATGAAACGTTCAGAATAGTCAAATCAATGGGGATGGTAAATTGGTTTCCAATGGCTAGGTTTGATTTTTGAAGTTAGGTAAATGGGGTACAATCAACAATTAGTAATGTGTTCATTTTGGGCTGACAGAAGTGTCATAAAATGGTTGTAATATTTGCAAAGTCTGAATGCTCTAAAATTTAATGACTCACACTCCATCAATGAATGAACTTATGGTCTACAAAGCATATTATACTGATCCCAATGTATGTGTATATATGCACACACAAACACACACATACACACACACACACACACACACACACACATATATGTATATATATATATATATATATATATATATATATATATATGCATAATACTACTTACTAACCATCTACCAAATTGGAAGAAAGTATAAGATTCCTTAATAAATGTAGATTCATGACCGAGGATGAGGCCTAGTTATAGAGTGCTCCTCTAGCATACACAAGTCCCTGGATTCAATATTTAGCACCAACATATAAATGGAAACCTAAACGACTGGTAGTTTTATCAGTCTTTTTAATGCATTCATTAAAAATCTCTCTATGTTTCAACTCCAGTGGGACTTAGGAGTCAGTCCTCCTAAGGAATTTGTTAGTTAACAACATGTCAACATTTGTTGCATTTGCTTTAATTAAATCCAAGAGTCTCTGTGCATGATCAAAACACAGGAACTTATATGGTTATATTTGGCCTTATTAGATTTTGTAGCTGTGAAAATAGCATCATATTTAACTGCATTGACAAGAGGTTTCACAATGGAGTGCTCTCAATGCAGAATTCTTTAGGCACAATATATTCTAGTTTAGATTGAGACTCCAGAGAACCAAATAACCCTATTAAAAATGGGGAACAGAGCTAAACAAAGAATTCTCAACTGAGGAATCTTGAATGGCTATGAAGCACCTAAATAAATGTTCAGCATCCTTAGTCATCAGAGAAAGGTAAATCAAAATGACCCTAAGATTGCACCTCACACCAATCAGAATGGCTAAGATCAAAAACTCAGGTGACAGCAGATGCTGGTGAGGATGTGAAGAAAGAGGAACACTCCTCCATTGCTGGTAGGATTGTAAGCTGGTACAACCACTCTAGAGGTTCAGTCTGGAGGTTCTTCATAAAATTGGACATAGTATTACCTGAGGACCCAGCTATACTACTCCTGGACATATACCTAAAAGATTCACCAACATATAACAAGGACTCATGCTCCACTATGTTTATAGCAGCCTTATTTATAATAGCCAGAAGCTCGAAAGAACCCAGATATCGCTCAACAGAGGAATGGATACAGAAAATGTGGTACATTTACACAATGGACTACTACTCAGCTATTAAAAACAATGACTTCATTAATTTTTCAAGCAATTGGACGAACTAGAAAATATCATCCTGAGTGAGGTAACCCAGACCCAAAAGAACACACATGGTATGTACTCACTGATAAGTGGATATTAGCCTAAAATCTCAGAATACAAATAATACAACTCACAAACAATACAGAGCTTAATAAGAAGGAAGACCAAAGATTGGATGCTTCAATCCTACTTAGAAGGGGGGGCAAAATTATCATAGGAGGTAGATGGAGGGAGGAAGGGACTTAGGAGAGAGAGGGAGGGGGAGGGAAAAGAGGGAGTGAGATCAGGTATGGGAGGGACAGGAAAGAAGTCCAGAGGGTCAGCAGAATGAATAGAAATATGTAGCAGTTGGGGTTGGGAATGTGGGGGAACCACTAGAAAGTCCCAGACACCAGTGAAGTGAGAGGTTTCCAGGACACAGTGGGGATGACATTAGCTGAAATACCCAGCAGTGGGGGAAACAGAACCTGAAGAGACTACCTCCAGTAGATAGGCATGGCCCTCATTTGAGGGATGAGACCACCCACCTCTCTCAAAATATTTCACCCAGAACTGTTCCTGTCTAAAGAAAAATACAGGGACAAATATGGAACAGAGATTGAAGGAAAGGCCTGCCCAACCTTGGGCTCCATCCCATCTTCAGAAACCAAACCCCTACACTAGTGCCAATGCCAAGATGTGCTTGCTGACAGGAGCCTGTTATAGCTGTCTCCTGAGAGGCTTTGTCAGCACCTGACTAAGACAGATGCAGATACTCACAGCCAATCATGGACTGAACCTGGAGAACCCCAACTGAAGAGTTAGAGGAAGGACTGAAGGAGCTGAAGGGAATTGCAACCCCATAGGAAGAACAACAATATCAACCAACCAGACCCCCCAGAGCTCCCAGGGACTAAACCACCAACCAAAGAGTATATACATGGAGGAATCCATGACTCCAACTACATACATAGAAGAGGATTACCTTATCTGGCATCAATGGGAGGTGAGGCATTTGGCCCTGTGGAGGCTTGTTGCCCCAGCGAAGGGGAATGCTAGAGGGGTGATGCAGGAGTGGGTGGTGTGGGTGGGGAAGAACCCTCATAGAGGCAAAGGGGAGGGGTGATGGGATGAGGCTTTTGTGGAGGGGAGACTGGAAAGGGGGACAACATTTGAAATGTAAATAAATAAAATAACTAATTTTTAAAGAGAAAATAGTAAGCATATGCTTTAAATTTCCTGTGTATTACAGGCAGGTGTTCCCTATCTGTGACCTCTTTACACTGAAATACAGGTCTCAGTGTCACAAGAGCTGTCACCTTCTTTCAGAATGTATGAACTTTTGAGAATGAAACAGCCCTTTCTTAATGTCTGTGATCTGAGTATACTGTATAGAACACATTGGATCTTGACTGATGTTAAATTCCTCTACCACTTTTCTCTTGGGAAACCAGAATGGGCAAAATTCAAGCAAAATTATTTTGTCTTTGAATAATGTGTGCAGATGTAGCCACTCACTACATAATACACACATGCATACATGACATGAAGATTTTAATGCCTAAATATTAATCACATGTCCAAAACTATTAACTAATGGCTGATCCGAAAACTGTGTGAAGAGATTAGTAGTATATCGGAAAGTATGCATACACGTAGAAGCAACACCCTTTACAGGATATAGATTGAAATTTAATTGAATTGTTTGGTTTCAACCCTCCTATCATTTTTATTAGTCTTTATGGAACAGCAACAACAGCAAAGCTATTTAGGTGATCCACAGAGCAGTAAAAATGTGCCCAGCATTTCTAAATGGTTTGCTATCTTCTTGATAAACATCACAATTTGAGCCTATTGTTCTTTTGCTTCTAAAAATTACAAGGAAACACAATCATAAGTCCTGAGACTAATTGAAAATTGAAGTTCAGGAGTCTGTTTGCTTCATAAACAAAACCACATACAAGTTGCTGGTTTATTTGAAGGTGCATAATTTCAAATGCTTCTATATTATATAATAGTTTATGACTTTTATGGCATTTGTATTTTAAGTATTTCTTTGGGGCCTCAGAACAGCTCTTTAAGATAAGGAAAGCATGGTTCTAAATATCAATTCAATTCAAACCATGCAGTACTGAGACATCTATAGGCCTGTAGTTCACTTGTTCCAGTCCACTTGACAGGTACTGAACCTGACAGGTCAATGGTTGGCTCAAGGTGATGTTTAATTGAATGACAAATACCAAATGACACTCTGAGGTAGAAAAAAATTATCAAAACAACCAGAAGTGCTTGAACCTGGAAAGGTCTACTTTGGCATGGGTTCTAGTTTGCTTTCTGTTGCCATGAGAAAACACTTGTACTAAAAGCAACTTGGGAGGAAAAGGTTTACTACATCTTATATTTCCAAGTTACAGTACACTACTGAAAGAAATCAGAGCAGGAACCGAAGGCAGGACCTGTGGAGTAACACTGCTTACTGGCTTGATCACTGGCTCATGTTCATATAGATTTATTTTTTTGTTGTTTGTTTTCTTGTTTTTCCACGCATAGCTGAGAGTTATGCTTTCAAGATCTGTGAAGAATTGTGTAGAAATTTAGATGGGAATTGCACTGAATCTGTAGACTGCTTTTGGTAGTAAGTCATTTTACTACATTAACCCTATGATCTGTAAGTATGGAAGATCTTTCCATCATCTGATATCCTCTTCAATTTCTTTCTTCAAAGATTTGAAATTGTTATCATACAAGTCTTTCATTTGATTGGTTAGAGATACCCTAAGATATTTTATATTATTTAAGGCTATTGTGAAAGACGGTGATTTCATGATTTCTTTCTCACTTTGCTTGCCATTTGTATATGGGAGGACCACTGATTTTTGTGGGTTAATTTGTATCTATCTACTTTGCTGAAAGTATTTATCAGCTGTAGGATCTCCCTTGTTGAATTTTTAGGGTTATCTACACATACTATCGAGCCCAGATCCATCTGTCCAGGGATAGTGCCACCCTTGGTGGGCTGAGCTCTCCCACATCAACCATCAATCAAACATATCTTTTACAGACATGGCCACAGGGCAATTTGATTGAGGCAGTTATTTAGTTGAGGTTTGCTCTTCCCAAATAATTCAAGGTTTTGTCAAGTTGACAATAAAAACTAAAAAAACTAACCATCATAGGATCCTAAGCAAAGCCTTTTCTCTCCCTCAGTACCTTTTCTATACATTAGTTTGACTCTTTCCCATCATTGACATTACTATAATATTCTAAATATATATAGCTTCTGTAGCTTCCAAAGCAGCTAAATCCCCATCGGTGGACATAAAATTTCTTGGTCTGACAATCTTTCTTTTATGTAGCCTTCAGTAATTCAGGTTGCCTGAGGTGCCATATTGATTAAGCTACATTCTGGTGAACTAAATATATGTAGAATATTATATGGCTCCTGTACCAAGCACAGAACTATAAATTAATGGATCTCTCTTGTTGACATCATAAAGTATGCAGGCCTGAAGCACAACTGTAATAGTCCTTGTAGGACCATGTATTTTTACTTGTTATGCTCATAAAATGAATAGTTGTTCAGAGGTGAAATGAACTGAAAAGCTATGACAGAACATGGATGTTTATATAGGTGGTGACACAGTGGGAGAAAGATGACAGGGAGGAGATACAAAGTGAATGCCAGAAAGACCCAAGGACAGCAAAAAATAAAATGAACCAGAGGCATGTTAACCTTTCACTTTGGAGATCATGGTGAGATTTAATCAATGCATAAATCCTGACTTTGGTTAGAGGTGATAAAAGCATATTTCATTTTACTTTTCTATTGGTGTTTTGTGTCCCCAAGTATAATTGAATCTGTAACAGCAGTGTAGAGGCAGGTCACTTGGGACATTAATTAGAGGTGAGATATATCAGAAGGTGAGTGTGTGTGTGTGTGTGTGTGTGTGTGTGTGTGTAGGGGAAATTCTGATAATAAAAGATCTTCAAGCAGCACTGTAATTTGAAAAAAATAGTAATTTGAAAAATGTGGGTACAATTGATACTGGTCTACATCCCGTCCCTCTCTTTTCTTTGACTTCTCCTAAGCTTCATAGTAGGCAGTCATATCATACAAATATGCCCCCACCAGGCCCTCTAATTCAATACAAACACCCACAAATCACTATGTTGAGAGACATTGCTTAAATTCATGCCCCCTTGTAACCTATTTCCATTCTCTATACCCAATACCCCTTGCCCTGCTCCTCTTCCCATCATCTCTCCCATCCAGTTCCCTCCCTCAATCTACCTCCAATATTTAATTCCCCTTCTCAGAAAGATTCAATCAACCACCCCTTAGGCCTTCCTTGTTATTTAGCTTCTTTTGGTCTGTAGATTGTAATGTGGTTATCCTGTACTTATAAGTGAGTACATACCATGCATGTCCTTTTGGGTCTGGGTTACCACACTTAGGATGATATTTTCTAGTTCCATTGATTTGCCCAAAAATTTCATGATGTCCTTGTTTTAGATAGCTAAGAATTATTCCATTGTGCAAATGAACTACATTTTCTTATTCATTCTTCTGTTGAGGGACATCTAGGTTGTTTCCAGTTTCTGGTTGTTATGAATAAAGCTACTATGAGCATTGTTATACAAGAGTCCTTGTGGGATGGTGGAACATCTTTTAGATATATGCTCAGGAATTGAGTCTTGAGGTGGAATTATTTCTGATTATCTGAGAAACAACCAAATTGATTTCCAAAGTGGCTGTACAAGTTTATACTCCCACAAGCAATGGAGGTGTGTTCCCCTTGTTCCATATCCTCATCAGCATGGGCTGTCCCTTGAGTTTTGATTTTAGCCATTCTAAGGTGTGTAAGGTAGAATCTCAGAGTCAATTTGATTTGTATTTCCCTGATGACTAAGGATGTTGAACATTTCTGTAAGTATTTCTTGGCTATTAGATGTTCCTCTGTTGGTAATTCTCTATTTAGCTCCATACTCTGTTTTTTAAAAAAAATGGGTTATTTGGTTTGTTGATGTCTAGTTTCTTGAGTTGGTATTATCCCTCTGTCAGATGTAGGATTGGTGAAGATCTTTTCCCATTATGTAGGCTGCAGTTTTCTCCTGTTGATGGTGTCCTTTGACTCACAGAAGCTTTTCAGTTTTATGAGGTCCCATTTATTAATTGTTGATCTTAGTGCCTGAGCCACTAGTGTTCTGTTCAGGAAGTCGTCTCCTATACAAATGAGTTCAAGGCTATTCCCCAATTTTTCTTCTATTAGATTTAGTGTATCTGGTTTTATGTTGAGGTCTTTGATCCCCTTGGACCTGAGTTTTGTAAAGGTGATAAATATGGGTCTATTTGCATAGACATATGCAGACAACAGGGTAGACCAGCACCATTTGTTGAAGATGCTGAAACTCCTGGAAGTGGGAGATATGGAGCCTGAAGTAGCTACGTACTGTAGCCAGGCAGGACTCCCAGTTGGGGGTTAAGGGAATCAACCCACCTATAAAACCTTTCATCCCAAACTTATCCTGCCTACAAGAAGTGTAGGGGTAAAGTTAGAACAGAGACCGAGGGAATGACCAATGACTAGCCCAAATTGAGACCTATCGCATGGGCAAGAACCAATCTTAAACACTATTAATTATACTCTGTTATGCTTGTAGACAGGAGGCAAGCATAACTGTCCTCTGAAAGCTATCTTCTGTGATCCACCCAGAAGCTGACTGAAACAGATGCAGTGACCCATAGCCCAATATTAGAATGAATATGGGAGTCTTGTGGAAAAGTTCTGGAAAGGATTGAGGGCTCCACAGTGGATAGGAACTTCACAAGAAGACCAATAGAGCCACTAACCACGAACCCTTTGGTGCTCCAAGAGACTGAATCACCAAACAAGGAGCATACATGGACTACACATAGGGTCCTCCACACATGTGTAGCAGATGTGTAGCTTGGTCTTTGTGTGGGTCCCCCAACAACTAGAAAGGGGGCTGTCCTTGACTCAGTTTCCTGAGGGTCCTGTTTCTCTAACTGGGCTACCTTTTCTTGCCTCAGTAGGAGTGTATATTCCTAGTTCTGTGTCGCGTCCGCCTTGGCCAGCAAGTAAGACACGACAGGGTCGGATCCTTCTCAGTCAGCTTTATTCCAGGAACGACTCTTGACTTAGGGACGGGGAACTGGACAGGGGCCTAGGATGGGGATGTATGGCCGAGGGCCTGGACCAGGAAGGGGATGGGGCTGGGCTCCCAAGCAGCAGAAATGAGCTGCTTATATATCTGCCCAAGGCGGGCTGGGTGATGTGTTCTCTCAGGATAGGTTCAGCTGCCAATACCTCATTAGCATAAGCCCGCTCGGGAGGGGCACGAGGCTGACGCATGCACAAAGGACTTGTTTACCAGTTTAGCTGAGCTGGCCACTCTGGAAGCCAGCTGCTTACATTGTCAGGTGCTAGTCATACGACTTTGCAACTGTAAACATGGCTGCCTACAGTTCTGCAGTGACTTGATAAGCTAGGTAGGGTTGGTACACAACGGAGTGGAGGGGGGACTCTCCCTTCTCAGAGGAGCAATGCGGGGATGGAGGGAGGGGCCTTGTGAGGAGGGGACTAGGAGGAGTGGAGGTGACTGCAGTCATGTTGTTAAGTGAGTAAATAATTCATGGGAAAATGAATTCATGGAATTTCACATTGTATGTGATTCATCCCAGACCTTAGATTAATTGCTACTAAACTAAACTCCCTTTTGGACTGTGAAATTTCATTTCCTGCAATAGCCAGCTGTCAGGTCACAAGAAACTTCACTGAAACACCCACAAGGATTTTCTCTGGGCTTTCAAGCCAAACATATTAGTTATCATGTTTTAATTTTTAATACTTTAATTTGACCAATAGTAGTTTGTTTTTTGTGAAGTGTGAACTACAAGTTTTTTCCTTTCTTAACTCTAAAAGTAATTTTCTCACCTTATTTTATTTGTCTTTCTCTTGGTAAGTTCTGAAAGCATTTGACAAAGTCCTGTGTGGACAACTTCTTTCCTTTTTATCTGTGGTGTAAGCCTTCTTAGGTCATTGAAAAAAACAGTTTCTCAGTTCTGGAACTAGGGAAGGTAAGATCAACATTTTCCTGTTTTCTTGCTTCTTGGGAGAGAATCAAAGTGCTTTTAGTCTATATGGACCCTGAAAAGAACCAAATAAATGTCAAGGGTTAAATGTTCAATTCAAATTAATTCTGTGGGTCTGTGCAAGATGCTTACTTTCTGTGAGCTTGCTTCAGTCACTGTATGTACACAGTGAATACAATAATAGCAGCAAACTTTAAGTGGTTTTGTGGAATTAGACGAACGATGTAAGTAAAGGATTTAGGACAGTTACTGCCTAAGCTATGTTCAACAACTGCCACCACAGAAGCCCAGGTTTATGCTCTGAGAACTGGTTGATTTCATATGCCTAAGTTGGTGCCACAGGCACATGTGTTCTAATAAAACTCATTGAAGTCTCTGACAATATCCTCTAAGTTAAAAACATTTTAATAGATAATATTCTTTATATTCTCTCTCTCTCTCTCCTCTCTCTCTCTCTCTCTCTCTCTCTCTCTCTCTCTCTCTCTCTCCATGTGTATCTGTGTCTATCTCTGTGCCTGTATGTCTCTCTGTTTGTCTCTTTCTCCTCTTAAGATAAAATTTATATAGCCCAGGATAGCCTTAAACTCACTGTGATATTGTATAGTAGTAAGTATCATATGGGAAAACAATGTGCATTTTAACTTTTAAATCACCAAGGGTAATTTCTATTTAGGGGTCTACCTTTTGAAAAACACTGCTGTAAAGAATCATATTTATTGCTATTCCTTTTCTATCATGTATATTTATCATGGCAATCTTTTAAGATAACTATTGGAACAGCTGTACCACACAGGTAATGCTGCCGACTCCCTTTCAGTAGGACAAAAGACAAAAGCTACAGAGTATTTTCAATCATCAAAATGAATCAGCACAAGTATGTATCCTATGTTTCCTACCCAAGGGCATATAATTGCAAAATGGCTACTGGAGATACAGCCAAATTGTCTCTAACCACAGAATTAAGAAAAGCCAATTTAGCATGTAGGAAGATAACCTCTGACAATGGAACTCATACTTTGACCCTGTGTCATTAGAAATGTGCTCTAAACGTGTTACTGAGTTGGCTAGCCAATAAATACGTGAAAAGTCTAGGAGGAAGGAGGTAGGATTGTTTTGAGATTATATCAGATATCCATTATACCATTGCTGCTTAATGAACCTGATGATTTTTTTTCTTTTTAGTTGCAAAATGCTGTGTCTTATTGCTTTGAAATACATTTCCATTGTGGCATACCTGAAAAAAGAAAAATGAGTGCTTTGAGGAATTTTGAGTCCTCATTTGTCCTTAGCCCACGCTGTGCAAACACCTGGCTCTCCACTTATTGCAGAAATGGAATTTTCCTTTCACAGTGATTTTCTAGGTCTCCCTAGCAGTTTGAAAATATACGTGGCTCTACAGTACTGAGTTCTACATGGCTTAATATATGACTTCTATATGGACTGTACTATATACCTACAGCTAAGTTGTCTTCTTTAGTTTTTGAGTCTCATTCCTTTTCAGGTCAGTGGCACTGCCCCTAATCTTTCTCATAGTTTTATGAAAGGCAGAAATTAATTTATGGATTTATTTATTTCCATAGTTTAGGGTTAGTTAGTATTTGTTAAGAATTAGAGATGGGAGAAGGCCTTTCCTGAATGTCCTTAAAAAACAAAACAAAACAAAACAAAAATAGCAAGTCAAGGTATATATGGTTGTTTGGGGGGGGGCAGGAAAAATTGGATATTTTTTATAATCAGAAATTTACTGTATTGGTACATTTGTAAAATTCTTTTTTAAATTATTTATTTATTTAAATCAAATCATAATGCTTAAATAATTTTAAACTTGGCTGGAGGCATTTCTATCCCACTTAGTTGAATTGTGTTTGCTTGCATGGGCATGAATGGGGGTTATTTAACTGGAACAGGGGCAATTTATCAGGACTATACCACTAAGGATTATGTAATTCTTCCATTAACTTCCAATTGGCCCTTGGGAGGGGGCATGCATGATGAAATGGTGACTGTTCTAGTCTTGTATGAATCTTGTGCAGGTAACCACAATTGCAGTGAGTTTCAAGATTGCAATGGTCATGTCTTGTACAGAAGACACTTTCACAGCATTCCTAATGAGCCCCTGGCTCTTAAATTCTTTTGCCTTCTTTTTCACAGATGCTCCTTGAGCCTTTGGGTGATGATACAGATGTTCCATTTAAACTGAAGCACTCCATAGTTGCTTAATGCCATGCCTTGACCATGTGTGAATTCCTGTTTTAACTACCACATACTGTAAAAGGAATCTTCTATAATGAATATTGAAAGCTATATTAATCCATGGGTACAAACATACATATCTAGAAAGCACTTTGACAGTATGTCTGTTTAGCAAAAGAGGAGTAGTAGATGTTTCCTCACAACCAAAGGCCTCACTAGTCATATGTTCTTGACCACCATTATAGTATGAGATCTCTCCTGTGTTGACCATCTTAAATCAGCAGAACACATATGACATGAAAGTAAAGGGACAAGACACAATGCATTTAAGTTTGGATAGGGCCACACAGAAGGATAGGGGAGAAGAAAGAGTCAAAATGAGAAACCAAAAATAAGTGCCTATGAAAAGCTACAATTTTATAATTTATTAAAACCATGCTTTATTCTTTGCTTTTATTTTTTATATTTTCATTTTAATTTTTACTCGTCACATATATTATATCCTGACCATAATTTCCCTACCACCATTTCTCCCTGGCCCCCTACCTCCCCTCACTCTGACGTCCACTCCTCCCCCATTTCCTTCCAAAAAAAAAGAACAGGCTTTTCAGGGATATCAACTGAACAGGGCATAACAAATTACAATCAGACTAAGCACAAATCCTCTTATCAAGCTTGGACAAGGTGACTCAGTAGGAGAAGAAGGGTCCTAAGTTCAGGCACAAGAGTCAAAGATAGCCTTCACTATTGTTGTTAGGGGACCCACATGAATACCAGGATATCCAACTATAACATATGCAGACAACCTAGCTCAACTTCATTAGGGTCACTCTCATAGATTCCAGGGAGTTTCCACTGTACAAGGTTTCTTCTACATTGCCTGCCACACTCAAACACCACCAATTTCAGTGATTTCTTCTTCTAGTACTCCCCATGCCCCTCTCAGCCTAAATCCTTCTGTTACTATCCAACTTGCCACTTCTTCCACTTAAAAAATCAATTGCATTTCCCTTCTCATGAAGATCTATGTGTCCCCACTTCATTCCTCTTTGGTACTTAGACTCTTTGAGTCTGTGGATTGTATCATGATTATCCTTTACTTAAGACCTAATATAAACTTATAAGTGAGTATATACTATGTTTTTCTTTCTGGGTCTGGGTTACCTCACTCCAGATGAGTTGTTTTTAGTTCCATACATTTGCCAGCAAATGTCAAGATGTTATTGTTTTTAACAGCTGGGTAATACTCCATTGTATAAATATACCACATTTTCTTTATCCATTCTAGATATTAAGGGACATGTAGGTTGTTTTTCAGTTTCTGGCTATTATGAATAAAGCAGCTATGAAGATGGTTGAGCAAGTGTCTTGTGGTAGGATGGAGTACCCTTTGTGTATATGCCAAGGAGTAGTATAGTTGGGTCTTGATGTAGATCAATTCCCAATTTTCTGAGTAACCACTACATTGATTTCCATATACAATTTTGCACTCCCACCAGTAATGGAGGAGTGTTCTGCTTGTGTCACATCCTTGCCAGCATAAGCCGTCACTTGTGTTTGTGATCTTAGCCATTCTGACAGGTATAAGATAGAGCCTCAAAGTAGTTTTGATTTCCATTTCCCTGTTGGCCAGGATGATGAACTTTTTATTTATTTATTTTTTATTTTTTGTTCTCTGGCATTTGAGATTCTTCTATTGAGAATTTTCTGTTTAGATCTGTACTCTATTTTAAAAATTGTTTTGTTGATATCTATTTTCTTGATGTTTTTTATATATTTTAGATATTAGCCTTCTTTTGGATATGGAGTTGGTGAAAATTTTATCATTTGACAGATGGCCATTTTGTCCTATTTATGTCCTTTGCTTTACAGAAGCTTTTCAGTTTCAAGGGGTTCCAGTAACTAATGGCCAATCTTAGTGCCTGTGCTATTGGTGTTCTGTCAGGAAGTTGTCTCTTATTCCAATGCATTCAAGATTATTTCCCATTTTTTCTTCTATTAGGTTTAGCTTATCTGGCTTCATATTGAGGTCTTTGATCCACCTGGACTTGAATTTTGTGCAGGGTGATAGAAATGTATCTATTTGCATTCTTCTGCACACAGACATCCAATGAGACTATCACCATTTGTTGAATGTGTATTGGTGTTTTTTTTTTTTTCATCAATAATCAAGTGTCCATGGGTCTGTGGATTTATATCTGGGTATTCAGTTAGATTTCATTGAGCAACTGATCTTTTTTAATGCCAATACAATGTGGTTTTTATTCAACTCTATAGTACAGCTTGAAATTAAGAATGGTGGCACAATTGTGTTGGGATTTTAATGGGTATTAAATTGAATCTGTGGATTACCTTTTGTAAGATGGCTATTTTTTACTTTTTTATTTACATTCCAAATGTTGCCCCCTTCCAGTCCCCAATCCAAGAGTTCTTTACTCCATCCCCCTCCCATTTGACTCTGTGTGAGTACTCCCCCACTCCTACCCCTTACCTCAATCCCCATCCCCACTTCATTCCATTTCCCCTCCCTGCAGCTTCAGGTCTCTACAGGATTAAGCATATTCTCTTCCACTGAGGCCAGACAAGGCAGTCCTCTGGTACATATGTGCCAGGAGCCTCAGACCATCTGAAATGTCCAACAGTGGGGAGATAGAACCCAAAAAGATCACATCTAGTAGATAGACAGGGCCCCCAGTGGAGGAATGGGATCAACAACCTATCTTCAAGATGGCCATTTTTACTATGTTAATCCTACCGATCTATGAACATAAGAGATCTTTCCATTTTCTGATATGTTCTTCAATTTCTTTCTTTAAAAAATTGAAGTTATTGTTGTTCATGTTTTTCACTTGCTTGGTTGAAGTTACCCCAATAAGATTTATATTACTTGAGGCTACTGTGAATGATCTTTTCCTGATTTCATTCTCAGTCTGTTTGTCATTTGTGTATAGGAGAGCTACTAATTTTTTTTTTTTTTGAGTTAATCTTGTATCCAGATGTCAATAAATGAGTTTTTTAGTTGTAGGAGTTCTCTGGTAGAATTTTTGGGGGTTGCTTATGCGTACTATCATATCATCTGAAAATCATAATACTGTGTCTTCTTCCTTTCCAGTTTATATCCACTTGATCTTCTTTAGTTGTCTTACTGCTCTAGCTAAATCTTCAATTGCTCTATTGAATAGATATGGAGAACGTAGGTTGCTGTGTCCTGTTCTTGATTTTAGTGGAATTGCTTTCTATCAGCTTACTGTAAGCAATGGATATTAAGTTGGGCAGGTGCTGGGGGAGCATTATTAGTCCTTAGGCAGTGAGCTTTGCCTGGAGTTTTGGGTGCTGGCTTGGTGTCTGGTGAAGTAGGAGGCTTCTGTCTAGCTGTGTGGGTTAGCATAGGGTGAGGAGGAAAGGAGGCACAGTTGCCCATAGGCAGTGGGCACTGGAGAAATATCCACAGGAAGGGGCTTACCTGGAGTTTTGGGTGCTCACATACTCTATTTTTTAAACAAAAAGTTTTGAATGGAGTTATGTATGCTTAATTGGTAAATGATGTTCCCTGTAGAAAGAAAAGGTTATTAAATGAAAATCCCAGTGCTAGGTATGGGATAGTTTGCTGCAAGCTGGTGGTCAGGAAGGTGCCACAGGATCCCAAAATATTACAAGCTATTGCAGGTGCTTTTAATTGCCTACCTGAACAAAATTGTAAGACTTTATTGCTGAAGACTGAGTTACAAGGCATGGAGAAACAAAGGTGAATATGAGCTACAAGTTTGAACTTTGATCTCTAGAAAGTTCTATGCAAGCTACTGTGGGAGTAAAGTAACTGGTGTTTCTACCCAGATGTGTATATATCCAACAAGTTGCAATATTGACATTCTGGCAAAGTATACCCATTAGTACAATAGTGGCATGACTATTATTGTAGCAAGATCTATTGTCTTAAACCTACTCATGGAATGTAGAAAGAAATTTTCTTAGATGTAGATACATTTAGCTCTCTCTAAGATATTTTAATTTGTATAGAAAAAATATTTTCAGGCTTGGAGAGCTAACTTTTATTTTTACAACATTCTATACTGGGTAGTGTTTATTTAATTGAATGGAATTAATAGTGAACAGCTTTATCAATACAAGAAAATAAGTTATAAGTTAAGCACTCAGAAAGTTTGGGATATTTTGAAAGGAAATATTCAACATTAATTGATATTCTAGTAATTTGAAAAATCCAAATCTGAAATACTTCTGGCTCAGATCATTTTATAAAAGGCATACTCAATCTTTATTTGTTTGTGCATATTCTTGTATTTTTAATGTCCATAATGTCTGAATAACATCAAATAGTATTGTCTCTATAGATGAATGTTTACTTTGGGGAAACTTAAAGTAGATATGAAATGGGAGTCCTAAAGACAAAAGGTTTAAAAGGATTAAACAGATGATATGGCTTCTTAAGATTTATTGATTTTTATTTTATGTGTATGAGTTTTTGCCTGCATGTAGTTATGTGCACCATGTACACGCCTGATGCTCACAGAGAACAGAAGAGTGTCGTAGGTCCCATAAAAGAGTTATTTACAAATAGTTGCTGGATATGTAGGTACTGGTGTTTGATCCAGGGGCCTCTGCAATAACAAGTATTCTTAAGACCTGAGGATAACATTTCTCACATTTATAATTATGTGAAAGATATCTACTCATCGTCTGTCCTTTAGAAGTATTTAGAAAATATTTTGAGGTTAGCTTTATATTTTTGTACCACATAGATACAACTTCTTTGCTTAATTCTATTTGATTATATGGAGTTTTGGTTCACTTTTTGACATGGAGATAATTTTGGTGATTATTAGCAAAGAGATGTTTGTTATTCAGGAGGACTCAAAGTGAGCTATTATCATTAGTGAATACATACTTTTATAAATTATGTGAACTAAGATCTGGTCGACAACTTAAAAGATTTTTTAAATTAAAATAATTACAAAAGAAATAGCAAAAATGGAAAGGAACAGCTTGACTTATTTGTGCTGAAAAAGTGAGCCACCTGTTTAAACGTCTTGATAAGGCTCTTTACTTTGAGACCTGTTATCAGACTCAGACGTTTTCCCCCCTAGAGTGAAATAAAAGACCCAGTGAAATTTTAACAAGTTATCACTTGCTTACTGACACTAATGAAGCCAAGATGTTTGAATTCAAACAAATTGTTAGCATTGACAAAAGAATGTAAAGCAAATTCTAATTAATATACTAGTCACTTCCTTTTTACTACCCATCTTAAAATGAGTTGAGTCTTTATTCCTGACATATATATGAGACTTTTTTGAATATTTCACCACAAAGCATTTAATATTACCCTTGGAAATCACCATTTCTGCAATGAATATGCCTGCTGTTTTTATCCAGATGGAACGCTGTCAAAAAATGATGGAACATTATAATGTATTCCCTCTGAATTTGAACCAGTAGCATTCAGTATAGGTATACCAGCATGTGGTATCCTTATTTTTTATGAGCTGTAAATATCAAGAGAGACAAATTATGATCTGCATTTTAGTATGACTAGGGATGACAAGAGAGTGCTGGGATATGTATCAGGAGATTTGTGTTCTAAATTGAGATTTAACGCTGGCTACTTATGTGACCTCTAAAAGATCTGGTTGGCCTTGATTTTCTGGCATTGTTCTTAAAGAAGTGGTTTTTTTTTTTTTTTTTGTTTTTTTTGTTTTTTTTTTAAAGATGACTACTTCGGTCTGTTACAATTCTAAAATCCCATGACACTATTTGCAGTTGTAATCTCTAAAATGCTCTATTTCCTTATTTTGTTCATGTTCCTTTTCTGAATTCTCACTAAATATCCTTACAGGTATTGGAAAATATTGATGATTATGTTGAAATTTTTTGTTTTCTAAATCAGAAAATATCTTATAATACCAATAATTTCTAGGAATACAGGTCTCTTTAGTATCCTTTACACATGCAGAGAAGGAACATATACATAGGCAAGGGAAATGAGTATGTCCTATGGACTATAAACAAACATGACATTATTCTAGAAATTACCTTCTTCCCTTTCTACTTCATCAATTTTAAGGCAGGCTGCTAGTTCTGCTTTATTTCCTTTGGCTTTGCAGTTGTACTGTGAAAAAAAATCTAACATTGGGCTAACATTAAATACCTAAGAAGGAGAAGTTTGAAAATCTACACCTGCCCCAACCCTATCACCAGCCGAAAGTCAGAGAGGCAACAAGAGCAGAAGGTTAACTACACTGAGCCACTTTGCCCCAATATTATTTATATGTGACTTTAAAAAGCCCATCAAATTGTTTCCATGTCTGTCCTAGCTGTAAGGCACAAGTCATTTCAATACACGTAATACTTGGAAATAAACTATATAAAATACTGATGCCATGCTATACTGAAGCTGTCCCTGAAAGTGACAACTTACTGTCATGAATGATGAAATATTCTTTGTGTATAAGGCAATTGTGTTGATTGTAGAGGAAAAATGAGACTACCTATATTTTTTTTCTGAGGTGGCATTTTATTTCTATAGGAAAGCTCTCTTTACAATGATGCTAGGCCATATATTTCATTTCGACTTTCATTTACAGTTGTCTTTGTTGTAAGGGGAAACATTTTAATCAGTTTCTGTATGAAGGTCAGATAACACTGTGAACAAAAGTAATTTCTTTATGATAATATCAAAACAGAAGCATTGTTGCACTTAAATTATGAAGCATCGTTTCCCTTATCTGAAATATGATTGTATGTATGACTTAATAGAATCTGGGATTATATCTTATTTATGCTGTGGGCAAACTCAAGTAATTCTCTTCTTTTCTAGGCCTAAAGTTCTGATATTAGCTAGGAATGAAACTAGGATATTATGTCCTCAAGTATAAATTATGTTAAGGGAGGTTTGGGGCTTTGAGGATGTATTTGTGTGTTTTGTTTGTTTATCGGTAAACTGAAGCTGCGTTGACATCTTCTACCCTTTTATGTCTTAGAAGACATCAATCAGTTCAGTATTTAAATTTCCAGTGTGTACTATTTGAGGCAATACTGTGGGTTAGAGAAAGTATTTATAGTAAAAATGTTTTTTTTTGTTTGATTTGGAAATGCCAAAGACAGATTTAATGGATACACACAAACATGTATATCTTGATGCTTCTTGCACTGTATCTTTTTCTTCCTACCTTCTTTATACAGTTCTTACTAGTTGACAGCTTAGGGAATTTTTTAAGCTACTTGCTTCTAGATCATGAAATTATTGATTTATTTGCAAATGTATGAGTACCTTTCCAATCGCTATGTAAAGCTACTTGAGTTAGAGTGACAATTTGATGCAAGCAGCCACTCCACCTTCACCTTTCCATTACAAAGAATGCAAATAATCTTTCTCTGCCAACATTGTAAGAAGTTTCCCTACCTTAGCTTGCACTCTAAACTCTATAGATGAGTTATAAGTTCTCTAGGATGTGACAAAATTCGTGGCATTTCTAAGAATCTAGCTCAAGAGACTTATTCTAGGTGTATTCATGTATTCATAACTACAAGACATTTTACTAGATCCTCAATTTTTTCTCTGTGTATTTATGAAGCTATATCCCAGAGGTGAGACATGTTGCCAGTTCTATTTTGGGCCATAAGTGTCATGAATACATGCTTCCACTAATGGTAATACTGGGGAAAATATCATTTAATCTTTTTTGTGAATATTTCTAGTAATATGAAGAGTGTAATTAATATTAGAAATGTTCTCTAGTCACCAATACATGCTGTACCAGTAAGGTAAGTTCCTTGTCTTGTGATATCTGAAAGTGACCTAGAGATTTACAATCATTCCTAATGGTGTTTGTGAAGCATCTTAATAGAAGAAAAATTATCTACTATGTGTGCAAAAAAATCTAGTCAAAATCCCTAAAATCTAAAATTATTCAACATATGTAGGGCAACCTGCATTGGAGACTTATAAAGATGAGTATGTGCATCATTATAGTATATTATCAGCCCCTGGACTACTTCATTTCAGAACTTTTTAATCTCTTTTAAACAATTAGTAATTTAAGAAGGAATTAATGGTATTCAGGCATCTGGAAACCTAGAGATCATTTTAAAACTTCTTCACCCCATTTAAATCTATTTTGAGGTGATCTTTGTAACTTGTGGGAGATAGAATTCTAGTTCCATTTATCTGCATGTGGGCACCAAATATTTCAAGGAATACATATTAAAGATGCCGTGTTTTTCCCATACATGTTTTTGTGTTTTTTTCCAACTTTCTATATGATTTATTTATAAATACAGAGTTATTTCTAGGAACTCTTTTGTGTTCCTTTGTTCTGTGTCTGCTTTTATTCCAACATTGACTATTTTGATTAGTACAACTTCAGGTTATATTTTTGAACACAGATAGTGTTCATCCTGCTTTGTTTTGTTGTGTCCTTGTCCACCCTTCAAATCTCTGAACTACTATTAAAGTTTGATTTTCTGCTGAAAAGGCAAAAGAATGCTTCGTCTATTGGAGACTTTTATGGCTTCCTATGAATCTCAAGATTGACATTTTTCATTATATGAAGAATTGTATTGATATTTTTATGGGAATTGCATTGCATATTTAAATAATTTTGGATCTTAAAGACTTTTCAACAATAGTATTTTTCTAGTCCACAAACACAGGCTATTGTTTCATGTACTTGTATTTTCTTTATTAGTGTTTTACAATTCTCATGTCAGAGATTCTTCACGTTCTTGGTTAAATTCATTATAAAATATATTAATGATATATTTTGTAGCTATTATAAACCGAATTATTCTCTTGCTATTTTCCCAGATAGCTCCACATCAGTGCACAAAAGAACTAAGATTAAAAATACATAATTCTTTATGATTGGAAGGATCTGTGCATATCACAGCACATGTGTAGAGGTTAGAAGAAAACCTGCAGGAATCACTTCTGTCCTTCCACCATGTTGATTTCAGGTATTTAACTCAGGTTATCAGGCTCTGTGGCAAGTACATTTACCCTCTAATCCATCTTGCTGGCCCAGATTTTTGTGTGTTTCTTCTTGTAGCATGTGATTTTTCTTAATTTGATTATTATTTCCAGGAGAATTTTGCCATGTAGCTGTTAACAGGCAGTGAAGTAATGTTAAAATCTAAACTCCAATTATTTGTAATTTATCAGTGATTCTGAAAAATAAATATATTATTTATTCTGATAACCTTTATTTGATGTACCTGTGCCTGGGCTGAGCCTTATCCCTGTGTTGCATCCTAGCTATAAAAAGAAATATAAATTTATAACCCTTTAATTTTTTCTTATAGCAATTTCAAGTTCTTCCACCTTTATTTCTTCCACCTCCATACCTTTATTTGCTGTTGTCTCTCACTTCTGTATTATTTTCCATGTACACCAAAGCACTGAAATGTTATGAATATAACATGCTGCATATAATATATATATATATATATATATATATATATATATATATATTCCCTCCTGCTAGGTTGATATATCAGTAGAGTTCCTCTCTCCCAAACATTTCTTT
Organism: Mastomys natalensis; assembly: GCA_021653895.1. Classification (NCBI taxonomy): domain Eukaryota; kingdom Metazoa; phylum Chordata; class Mammalia; order Rodentia; family Muridae; genus Mastomys; species Mastomys natalensis. Next base: position 134,342 of record JAJTUV010001809.1, on the reverse strand, counting down.
AAATGTATACTTTCTTTTTTAAAAAAGTACTTTATATGTATTACTGCTTTGTCTAAACACATATTTGTTCACCACATGAATGCCTATTGGCACCAGAGCCCAGAAGAGACATTAGATACCGTGCAAGTAGATTTGTGGATGATTTTGAAATGCTATAAAATGTTGGGAACCTAACCTGAATCTTCTGCAAATGCTGCAAGTGCTGTCAACCACTGAACTGTCTTTTCAGTCTTGATGCTATTCTTTCATACTGCAGTTCAGATGGGTGATCATTATTGAACTGTTTGGTCTACCACTGACCCTGCTTATGTCCTCTGTGTTTTGTCAACATTTCTTTTATTATATTTATTCCTACCCCAATATTGCAACATACTTTTTTCTTGTCTCATCTTTGGAATGAACTAAATCAGAGCTTGTTTTCTCATCTGTATTTCTTTCACAAGCATGTACAGAGCATTTAGCTTGAAAAAGGGTTCTACACCAATAGGAACAGGTATATGAATGAAACAGGCAAGATTGTATGTCTTTGCGGAACTTGTGTGTATTAATTAGTTAATTCCATTCTCTTAGAACCTAGGACATGGGCTAGAAGTTAGTGTTAGCAATAAACTTTCTGGACTTGATGTCATGAATTCTGAATCGTAGTTTTATTTGGAGCACATTTTTTTTCTTCCTCATTACTCATTCGATGAATATGATGTTGTCTTAGCATGTATATTAATATTGTGTTCGAAAACCTAATAAATATTTCTTGCTTGTCTGAATTTCTTTAATGTTGTTCCTGTCACTGTTGCCTGTCAACCCTATTGTCTATCAAATAGCTTATGAAAGCGCTAATCAAAAGGATTGTGAAGTGCTATGACATTTTAGTTGTCAAGTTTAGACAGAACACCAATATGGTGCTCTTCTCTTCATCTAATAAACAAATATTTATTGAATACCTACTCTTGTGTCAAATCATACTATACAGTGAAATCGCACTGATGTAGTCCTGCCTTTTTTGGACATTGTAGTCTATTGAAGAGCACAAGCAATAGCTAGTAAATTAATGAATATATTATTACAAGTCACAACTAATGCTATGGTGGTAATAAATAGTCACATGTGATGGAGAATAAGGAGGAGGAGCAACAGGTGGAGGAAAGAGTGAAAAACTTTAGCGTAGTGTTAAATAAAGCATCTCTGATATTTAAATGGAAACTCAAAGCATGAGAATATTTAACAATGTGATTATTTGGGGCACAGAGTATGAGGGGTAAAATGTACAAGGTTTATGAAACAAATTGATTATGGTTATGGAATGATAATTGGTTTTGGAGAGAAACTATAGTTGAAATTTAGAGTGAGGGAAAATGAAAGAAATAGCAGGGGTGAAGATAATTTAGGGCCTTGAATGTCATGTTGAGGCAGGTAGAGTTTGTCTTGTAGGGGAAAAAGCCATTGGAGATACTGAAGAGAATGATCCAGCCAAATTCATGTGAAAATTTCACTCTGGGTACTGGGTGGAAAATAGAATAGAAAGATCTTAGGATGTAGGAACAACAGGTGTGATCTGCTGCAACAGTCTGGGAGAGAGAGTATGAAACTAAGGAACTCTGAAGAAATGAAAAGAAGTGCCAGACATGGGGTATTATTATTTTGAGATGTACATTAATTGCTCTTATAATTGTCTTTTTACATTAACTACCAAAGAGGGAAGAAGGAGTGAAAGGATATGTCTCTGCCTGGCTTTGGGACACAAGTGACTAGTTGAATGAGGGAGAAAAGTCGTTTTGTAGCTATTATCAAAATGGCAGCTCTATTGATGGGAATGAAGGTAATGTTTGATTTACCACAGTTGGGAGACAGATAAAAGGGGAAATCTGTTCATGGTGTTGTTTAGCTTACTTGAGGAAATCTAAAATATTCTACATATTTTAATTTTTCAAGTCACCTTGCTGATTGATTTAAGACTTTTTTTTTTTTCATTTTCTATCTCCTCTGTAAAGTATCCAGGATTATATTAATTCTATACCACTAATAATGAAAGGATCTTCCTGGTGGTGTCGTACATACCTGTAATCCCAGGATTTGGAAGGTGAAACAGGGATTGGAAAGGGGAAACAGAGGTGTGACAAGTTTATAGCCAGCCTGAAATAGATAGCAAATCCTGTCACAAAATGATAATAAATATATAAATAAATAAAGGTGTATGGAAGAATCAAATGAAAAGATCTGATTGCATAAATGGTACATATTTTTCAAATGTGTATATGTCAGTCTTTATCAAAATAATATATAAAGACCTCATACATTAAAAGTCACCCCATAATCATGTCTCAAAATGAAAATATTTGAATAACCGTCTAATTAGTATCTCTGGCCTTGGTACCCAGAAGTCTCCGATGTTTTCTACAGGCTGACATTTGAAAATCACTACCGTAGATAACCTTTCTTAACCTTTTTGTGGTTCCTCGGTCCCATTTAGCTGTCTGGTGATGACTCAAAACTCTATTTCTTCTCAGAAACCTTTTATACATGCACAAAATAAAATACAAAGGAACATAAAGAAACCCAAGCATACTGAAATAAACCGTCATCAAGATATTTTCAAAACATATTGTACACAGTCATTTTCGTGCCTTTTGTTAACATGTTAAATAATGAGATCTAACTGTATGGCTTAATAGGACCCATAATTTAAATGACATGAATGATGCATAAAGAATATTTTGGACATTGCCACGATTTTAATGGAAAGAATAAAATTATCTTTAATTTCTGTTAGTGACAAAGCTATAGATACTAATACTGTGATTGTTGGTCTAGATTCACAGGGAAGGTAATGGTTAAGCTCTATGAGCTGCGATTGAATAATGAAACATGTTTTGTTGTCTAGATTTATAATGAAGGAATTTACATTTCTATTGAGCTTGAATGAAAATAATGACAACATGGTTTACCAACCCAGTTTGAAGGTAGCAGGTTTAGAAGTGTACTTTTGAGTTTGTAAACCAGTAAATGCGAAAAGTGAGAATGTAATGAAGTTAGCGCTAGTATGATCAAGATCGAATATGTAGATGAAGTCAGGAAGCCACAAAATTTAGATGTTAATTAAAATTACTCAAGGAGGAGTCAAATGATAAACAATTGTCCTGCATTGTCTGTTCTTAAATAACAGGTTGGTTGACTGCTTGGTCCTATTGTACCTAGTTAGGCTTATTTGCATAATGTTGCCATTGATGCATGCTATCCCCTTTACTAGTTCCTTCAGAAGGCATCTATGAAGAAAGTTTATATTGTACTAGTTGTGTGTGTGTGTGTGGTGTGTGTGTGTGTGTGTACTGTTGTTGTTGTTGTCTATATACAGGTATGTGAGAACATCTCTGAGAGCAGAGATAAATGTCAAGGGTCTTCCTACATTCCTTCTTGACCATTAATTTTTGAGGAAGGTTTTCTCACTGAACCTGAAAACTTGCTGAGTTGGGCTAGAACTGCTGGTCAGCAAACTCCCAGGTTTCTCTTGTGTCTGCCTCCACAGTACTAGGATTACAGGTGCAGAGATGTTATTTTAACAAGGGTTTAAGAGATGCAAACTCAGGACCTCATGATTGTTGGGCAATTTTTACTGACTGATTTGTCTTGTCAGCTCCTAATTGTTATTGTTTTTGTTATTTTTCTAGAATGTTGAAAGAGATCCCAGCATGAGAACTATGCACATATAGCAATGGTAGACTTGGAAACAGGCCGTTTTTGAAAGCAGTAAGAAATATAACATAACAGGGACATAGAGTGGGTTAGGAGGAAATGAAACCAGAAGGATAGACTAAGCTAAGTCCTGAAAGCTATTTCTAAGCATATATATGATGATTTAGGGTTTTATAAAGAGGTTATAGTTAATGAGAAGCAAAAAACCAAATTGTGCTAAAAAGAGACATTGTAGAATATTTTGTTTAATATAATTAATCATCTGATATATATATGATATATATATGATATATATATATATATATATATATGAGATGTGTGTTTGTGTGTTTTTGTCAAACAAGCTTCATAGCTACATCATCTCCAATTCCAATTAGAAGCACTCACTACTTCTTCCTGCCAACTTCATGTGCGTGTACTCATTTTTTAACCCACTGATTTCATGTAGAGCTTCTAATATGGGCATAGGTGCAGGGCCATTCACTGAAACATGGGTGGCATACCAAGTGCTACATTCTAGAAGCAAACTGCTTCTCTTTCTTCAGTGGCCATTAACTAAAGATAGTTCATCACTTAGGGGTGCAGCCTCATGAGCCCTTTTTCCATCCACCTTTGAGTTTTTCCTAGCTTTATCTTCTGTATATCTTATGAATACAACTGCAGCAGCTGTGAGATTTTGCACGCAATGGCCCTGTCATGTCCAGAAAAAAGTTTTGCAGCTGTCCTCCACAACATCTAGCTCTTTCAGTTTTCTTGTGCCCACTTCCATGAGCATTCCTAGGGCTCTGAGAAAAGTGTATAATATAGATTTTTCAACCAGAGCTGAATATTCTCTAGTTACTGTTTCTATGAACTTTGATCAGGTGTGAGTCTGTATTAACTACCATCTGCTGAAAAACCAGTTTCTCTGATGGTGGCTAGTTGACAACTGCCCTAATCTATGGGTATAAAGATAAGTATTGGTGGCTCTCTCTCTCTCTCTCTCTCTCTCTCTCTCTCTCTCTCTCTCTCTCTTTCTTTCTCTCTCTGTGTGTGTGTCTGTGTGTGTTTGTGTCTTGAGTGTGCGTGTTTGTGTGTGTCTGTGTGTATCTGTATGTGTGTGTGTGAGTGAGAGAGAGAGAGAGAGAGAGAGAGAGAGAGAAATGGAGATGTATTCTTGAGGGAAATTGACAGCTCCAGCACTGCCCGCGATACTGAGCTCGGGCATAGGCCTGGGGGATTAAAGAAATACTCAGACTCGGGTCATCCTTGTGAGAGAATGCCAATGCCTTTATTGGGCAGGTTCAATATATACACCAAGCCAGGGAAGGAAAAATACAAACTCAGGAAAAAACAGGAACTCAACTGGGGGACAATAGGATGTCAAGTGTAAATTCCCTTCCTGGGGCATCATCCTTCAACAGGATGTTTTTGATCTTAGAGGAACGGCAGAATGTTACATAGTAGACAGCAGCATACGGAAAGGCTCAGCCAGGGCATAGCAGCCCTTTGGGGTCCTACAGGAAATAAACCTGCTAGCAAAATGGAGGAAGGCAAAGCACTTTCAAGTCTTTGGTAAGAACCCAAGAATCTCATTGGGAAAACAGTGACTCTGTAAAGCAAAGCAATGATCAACAGACTTCAGAGAAAAGGAAACATATATAAAAGATGTTAATGATTGAATTGGATGTGTTTCATAAAGAAGAAGACTTTAGTGATGTCTTTGAATTTCTACCTTGAATTTCATATGAATGGAGATACTATTAACAGATTTCCAAATCATGAGAGCCACAGCAAGTTTCTGGAATAGTAATACTTTAAATAGGTAAATGGTGTGTGAAAATGTTTTTGAAATTGGCATATTGTCTTAATGGAAATTATGACCCAAATAGGTTTTAAAGTATATATGGTTAAGTATTATATGTTCATTTTAGTACAGTTTTCATGGACTGTCAACTAATAGCTATACCATAGCTAGTCATAGTTGTATCATTAATCCTTCATCTTTCATTTTATTTGTGGTAAAGTTTCTGACAATATCAGGTATCATTGTCTTTTTATATCAAGGGTCTGGAGAATTTTGGATTTCTCTTGCTTTTCTACTATGGCTGCCAGGAGACAGAGAAGAGCCATTGCTTTTATGTGCATAAGAAGCAACAAAGTCATTTGTATGGTTTTTATAGTAGCTCCACGGCATGGAAACTACTCTCAGCAACTCTTATACACTAGAAGATAATTATGGCTGAAGACATCCCCATATTTTTTGACCACTTAGGTTTGTAGTCTGAGATAAGGGAAGAGATTCACAGTGCAAGTGAGATATTGAAATGCAGATCAACTTTTACTAGAACTGTGCAAAATTGTGTTTGTCCTGGGTGTTCCTTTGTCCTTTGCCTATTTATTCTCAATTCTGTTACATGGTCCTTTTGTGTTAGATCCTGGTTGGATCACCCTTCTGTATCTTGACTAAACTTTCCCTCTGCTTCAAAGGTGTTTAACCTATGAGATTTATTTTCCTATAATAAATTTTCTACTTCTATTCTATGAAGTACCTACTATGAAATTCTATGGTCACTCATGGATTAAAATGTGTTGGAAGTTTTAAGAAAAATTATACCTTACAAGGATTCCTATGATGGTGCTCTAACCAAAAGATCTTACTCAAACTGTAGAAACCATTTGGAAAGAAGGAAGTAATCTTAAGGGAGAAGAATAATACAATACACATGGTGTGAAAGGGTAGATTTAGTAAGGAGGAGATGGGAATGTTAAGCTGAAGGGGAGTAGGAGAGAGGTACAAATACCAATAAACATGTTAGGAAAAGTCATAGAGAAATTTATTAATTTATAAACTTATAAAAATATATAGATAGCTTAGTTTTAATTAACTCACATGCATGGATAATGTTCTGCCTAGAAGCCATTGACAAAAATCCCAGTGCCAGGCATTGGGTATTTCCTTGAAGTAGTTGGTCAGGAGGATCCAAAAAAGCCTCAAATAATGTAGACGATTGACATCTACCTTGGTTTCCTGAAGGAACTTGAGGGTAAGATCTTATTGCTGGATACATCATACATTTTGGGCATAAGATACTTCCTTGTTCTAGCCTAAAATTAAGATTCCTGTTAGAAATTACTTCTTTGTTCTAGCCTAATTTTAGATTCTTGCCTGAAACCAGTTCCTTGTCCTTGGCTAATGTCATATTCCTACCAACAGCCCATTTCCTTGTCCTTGGCCTATGTCAGGTTCTTGTCAAGTAGCCCCAAAAGCTCTGTGACTCTCCTCCTTTTTTATTTTACAAACAAGACTAAACCTGTCTTAGGTCATTCTGCCAAAAATGCCTTTCTTACTCATCATGGAATATGCATTATCCAAAGCAATGCACTTCTGTCTTAGGTTGCTAAGGCTCTGTGCAGAATCATATCTGTCCTTGGCTTGCCAGCCTGTTAATTTAATAACTCTGTCTGGGGTTCCATTTTCAGGTTCAAGCCATGTACTTTGGCTACCAACATGTTGATGTTGTTAAAGACAAGCTTTAACATAATGGGCAGGAGTAAAAGTATTCCCAGGACAAACAGGGCTAGCATGATTAAGCTATATATGCCACTCTTGAAGCTTGACCAAAATAGAAATACTGACCTCGGGCCATGGGTAATTTTATCAGCAGTATCTACCACATCAAAGCTCAGCAGAGCAGCATTCTTTAAATTCATAAGCTCACTGTGCAAAGATAAACATCCAGAGAGTTGTTAGAATTATGCCAAATATACTGCAAGTGTCTTTAAACTTTTTCCTAATTATAATGACTACCACTGTAAATTTTAGTTCTAACATGAATCTAATGGTATTTGGCATGATACTCGAGATGGCTCCTTACTCTTAAATTCTGAACCTCCTTTCAATAATTTGAGTAGGATAAGGAGCATCAATCCATTCTTCCAAATGCCTATCTAAATTCTCTTGTATATTCAACACATTAGTCAAATTTTTTGCTAAATGATTAACTTCTTAACTTCTTGCATCAAAGTAATTGCAGAAGCAGGGGTGCTAGCAATTAGCATAATTAAAGCTGTTATACCAGCAATAATCAAGCCCACTACCCTCTTGCTTCTGCTTAAAGCCTGACTCATTTCTTCCAGTACTTGCAAGCTATTTTTAGAATACCAAGGTTCTGTGATATTTAGGACAATAAAACAAAAGCTGGTTGATAGAACTCCATAACTGACATGCCGTATTTCAACACACTAACACAATTAGAAGGTGTACAATCAATGAAACTTACATTAAATACTGTAAAAGAAACAAAAGTAATTATAAACTTGACAATTAAAGGAGCCTTAACACATGTGCTAACACCTGTTTGAAATCCAGATCCTGCCCAAACTTTTATCTCCTGCAAACATAACATCATAAAGAACTGCAGCTAACTTACTAATATGTCTCTATAAATGTCCAGAACCAGATTTCCAAATGAAGTCTCTTATTTTCAATATTGGACTGATTTCTAGACCAGTCCATGATTGAGTCTGAATAACTGGTCACATTTAATAACAATGTAAGAGTCATTATAACTTCTCTTTTTGATTCTCTGTTCCACAAGGTCTAAAAACTTGAGGCAAGGCATGTTGTCCCATCAGGGTTATAGGTAAGCAAAGGTGGGTTGGGAACATATGTCCAATACAGCTTCCCAGTCACCATTGTCAGGCCACTCGGAAAGCTCACAGGTCAGCATTATTCTTTATCTTGGCATCAGTATGTCTCACCCATCGCTCTGGCAGCCACCATGCTCCTTCAGCATCCTTCAGAAAAAACTCAAACATGCCTTCTTCCCCTCATTAAATACCTGATCATGCCTTATGCCAGTAAATGGATCCTTCCCTTTCCCCTATGCATAAGTATACCTAATTGTAGAGTGCCATAGACACTCAGTAGAAAGTTCCTTGACATCCAAATTTTTAAAAAATTTAAAATAAAAAGAACATGATTTAAATAAATTTGTGGTATACAGGAATATATTTCCAACTTTTTATTTTATGAAGATATTGTTTTGAAGTTACATGGTCCCCTTCCACAGTCTCTTGTCCTTGACTATTATAAGGAATCCCAGTAGTCTGGGTAATATTAAATTGCTCCTTGTGTTGGAGTTTTCCATTTATTTTCCTTTGTAGGTCTGGATTGTGGAAAGATATTGTGTAAATTTGCTTTTGTCATGGAATATCTTGGTTTCTATATCTATGATAATTGAGAGTTTTGCTGCATATAGTAGCTTGGGCTGGTATTTGTGTTCTCTTAGGGTCTGTATAACATATGCCCAGGATCTTCTATCTTTCACAGTCTCTGTTGAGAAGTCTGGTGTAATTCTGATAGGTCTACCTTTATAAGTTACTTGACCTTTTTCCCTTAATGCTTTTAATATTCTTTCTTTGTTTTGTGCATTTTGTGTTTTGTTTATTATGTGACTGGAGGAATTTCTTTTCTGGTTTAGTCCATTTGGAGTTCTGTAGGCTTCTTATACGTTCATAGGCAGCTCTTTCTTTAGGTTAGGGAAGTTTTCTTCTATAATTTTGTTGAAGATATTTACTGGCCCTTTAAATTGGGAATCTTTGCTTTCTTCTATACCTATTATCCTTAGCTTTGGTCTTCTCATTGTGTCCTGGATTTCCTGGATATTTTTGGTTAAGGGGCTTTTTGCATTTTGTAGTTTCTTTGATAGTTTTCTTGATGTTTTCTATGCTATCTTCTGCACCTGAGATTCTCTCTTCTATCTCTTGTATTCTGTTGGTGATGCTTGCATCCATGACTCCTGATCTCTTTCCTAGGTTTTCTATCTCCAGGGTAGTCTCCCTTTGTGATCCTGGTTGTGATAGCTCCTGGGAGTCAGGCTGCTTCTGGGATCCTGAAATCCTGGTGTGCCCAAGCTCCTGAGATCCTGTGATCCTATTACCCTACTTTTCTGGGTGTGTTAAAGCTCCTGGGAGTCCAACTTCCTTTGGATTTGGGGGCTTGAGTGCAGAGCTGATGCCTTAGGACTGCTCCAGGCACAGGCTCAGACTGGAAGGGTTCTGTGCCACTGGCATTCAAGGAGTTCCTGGGTTTCTGTGGGTACCAGTTACTCTCTGTTTTGGGTGTGTGTGTCATGGCCTACTCACCTACACTCTTGGGTATATTAGAGCTCCTGGGAGTCCAGTCTCCTCTGGGTTTTGGGGGATTGGGTGCAGAGCTGATGCCTTAAGACTGCTCTGGGCATAGGTGCAGACCAGAAGGGACCACTCAGGACTTCATGATTTTATTTTTTTGATAGATGAATAATACTGTATTGTATAAATGTGCCATATATTTTTATCCACTCTTCTGCTGAAGGACATCCAAGTTGTTTCCAATTTCTAGCTGTTATAACTAGAACAGCAATGAACATGGTTGAGCAAGTGTCTCTGTGATGGAATGAAATATCCTTCTGCTATATACTGAAGAGAAGTATAGCTGGATCTTGAAGTAGATTGTTTCTCATCTTTCTGAGTAACTGCTATATTGTTTTCCATAATGGCTGTACAAGTTTTCAGTCCAACAAGCAATGAATGAGTGTTCTCCTTTCTCCACATATTCATCAGCATGAGCTATCATTTGTTTTACTGATCTTAACTGTTCTCATGGGTAGAAGATGAAATCTATGTGAATGATTTTTATGTGTTTTGTTAAATTTCTAATCTTAACAAGTCTTAGTTGTATTTTGATAGTAATTGTGTGATCAGTATTGTAATGGTATTTGGGAAGGAAAACTCATAATAATATATTATCAGTGAGAGAAAACAAAAATGCAAACAAAACTCTTTCAATGATCTGTAACACAAGCTGCAAAGAAAGGGAAGGCTGAGATGATAGAGATCCTCATTAAAATTAAAAACCATAGCAAAGTGGTGAATAGTATAAAAGGCAGTGCTATAGATAATGATTTCATTATCTATAGGGATAACTAAATGACATATGTATTAATGTTGGCATCTCACACTGTATGTAGAGAACAGTAATTTGTTTCCTGGAGGTATCTGACATGATTCCTAGCAATAGAACATTGATATCAAGTGTGAGCCCTGTCTTAATGAGTGTCTTATACCAGCATGGAACAAGGAGCTACAAAGCTCTTGATAGTGTTGGTAAACCAAGCTTTATTGTGTGGAAAAAGAAGAGAGCACATTCACTGTACTTATTCAGAAGTAGGAATAATAATAAAATTCTATTTTATTACAGAATTTCAGTTAACATAGGGTATGGGACAATTACCTGTTTTACCATCTAGGAAATATTATTGAAGTATTTGGCCCAGTGTAATGGTACACAATTCTAATACTAGAAGTTGAGAGGTGGAAGCTGGAGGATTGAAGTATGATTGAGCCCGGTTTTGCCTACACAGTGAGTTTGACCCCAGCTAGCTAAGGCACCATAGTAAGACCCTGCCTTGTCAAAACAAAATAATAACAGCATCAAAAACATATCTTTCCCCAAAGAAGAAATGTGTGACTTGGGAAGTCAAATGTTACCAATAAGCACAATTTAAAAAAAAAAAAACCCTGCTTTTTATGTATAAAATACTGTTAGGTATAAGAAAAGTATATGCATATATGTATGTATATATTAGAGAAAAATATTGAATAATATTTACAAGTATGCCCAATAATAACATGTTGGAGACATTTAATAGAAGTGTTAAAATGTGGGATTGTGTGAAATCATTCATATCAGGAAACCCACAGGAGGAACTGTCCATTTACATTTGAAACATGACAAAAGTTAACAGGTGAAGATGTGACAGCTTTATAGGGAGACAGGGAGAACATGTGTGATATTCTGGAAGGCAGACAAAACTTGGAATATAATTAAGACTCAAAGCACCTGAAGTTGTTGAACCATAAAACACAACGGGGAATTTGACTGGACCTGAGACTAAGGCAGGTGTCATGTTGTGAAGCACGTAGTAGGACATTTTAAGCTTTTCACCTTTATTCTAAAGGAACTAGGAAGCTGGGGATAATTTTAAAAACATGATATGGCTGAGAGGAAGTATATTACAGTAAACTCTTATTTTGAATTAAGTTTATTTTCATCTGACACATAATACTAAGGTCTTAGGTTTCATCTTTGATACCAAAACTCAAAAATGTACACAACAAAAGGGCACTGTATTATTAGATATAAACTGTAACTTTTGAAGTTGGTTAAGCAGTTGTATCTGTTAAAATATCTTCGGTAACCTCTTCCTTGTTTCTAAGACAGGCTCCTGCAGTAAAGCTCAGGCTGACCTGTAAGACACTTTGTAACCTCTACTTCCATGGTTCTCAATCACTGGGTCATGACCCCTTTGGGGTTCAAATGGTCCTTTCACAGGGGTTACCTATAGCACTAGAAAACACAGATATTTATATGTGGTTCATAACAATAGCAAATTTACTGTTATGAAGTAGCAACAAAAATAATTTTATAGTTGGGGTTACTACAACATGATGAACTGTATTAAAAGTTTGCAGCATTAGGAAGGTTGAGAACCACTGTCATACTGGCTTCAAATTTGGCATCCTTTTTCCTCGGGCTCCCAAGTTCTAGAATCATAGATGCTTATCATGAACGACTGCTGATTTTAAAAAATCATTTTGTTATGTTGAAAACACTAAAACTTCCTTTTTTCCATCTTTCTGAAATATACAGAATGTTCCCATTGTCTACAGTCACTAAACTGTACTAGCTTTTCAGAATTTCTTGGTCCTAAGTAACTGCAAGTTAGTCAAAGAGACGAAACACAGAAATCAAAAGTGCTGACAAAGATGTGGAGAAAAGACATGATATACAACTTGGACAATTATATTAAGTAACTGATTAGTTTTTGCTTAATAGTCTTTTATCTTGACTGTGTTTCATGAAAATTTGAAAATCTAATAAGAATTGCCAAATGATAAGCTTTTCAAGAGATTCTGGCTGAGTTGATATTATGGCTTAATACACACCCACAGAGACACACACACGGAGATGTTGGTACTAATTTGGAGTGGGTATAAGTAAATCAAGAGAGAAATTTTGAATCACCCCCCAAATAGAAAAACTATAGGACAGAGAGAGAGGAGAGAGAGAGGGGGGTATGAGAGGGAGAAAGAGTGCATAACTATTTCCATATCAAGGTAAACTCTAATCAGTATTCAGTAGTTTTGCTGCATGCTGTCAAGGAATGGAGTGACTGAGGTGATTTGGTTAGTTTCTTTTTGATTAATCAGTCCTTTGTACTTTTTTTACTAAAACATCTTGGCCTGAAAGCAGCCGTTATACAAGTTCCCTTACTGAAGTTGTGCTATTTTGAGTATCCTGTGACCCCGTGAAGAGTAGCTTGTGTAAGAAGTCTTGATTACAATAGTTACCCTTTGCTCATTCGCACCTCAGTTTCTTAAAGAAAGAACACTTTCAGAAGAAACTACTTTAATAGGGCCCTGGAAACCTAGGCAGGTTGCCTTGTAATATTCACACTTCCTTAATTGCAATATTGAGTATGTGTCTTTGATGGGTCTCTTATGGCAGGTGTATTGACTTTCTTTTCCCTCCTGGTATTGTTGTAATATTTCTACATAACAGCAGAGGGTACTATGAATTTATCTTGATAGAAGGTGTGAACAGGAAGAAAAGATGTTTGTTCATATTCTAGGAAAGTTGCCCAGAATGTGATTTCTTCTAACTTAAAATAACTAACATAATTTTCCCCTTAGGGTCACTAACTTGCATTCCTCCCCTTTATTCGCAGTCCTGGGGGTGGATGACAGGACATCATGCATGCTAGATAATCACCCTACCACTGATGTGTAGTCCACTCCTCCCTCTCTCTGTTTTATTTTGAAACAGAAGCCTTGTAAGATGCTCAGACTGACATTGAACTCCCTGTAGCCCAGGAAGTCCTCAAACTTGGAATCCTCCTACATCAGCCTCTGTAGCATTAGCTCTAATTACAGGCCTATGCCACCAGGCTCATTGTTGTAATTTTTTTTCACTTGCAATTGATGAAGCCTATCATTTGTTTCCATAAGCAGTAGACAGGTTGTAGCTGGGCTTTCCTTCCACTAGACTTCCCAGAGAATCAGTAGAGGCTTTTGAGGAACAATAGTCAATGTGAGGCTTTTAGAAAATGACTATACTATAAAACAAAATCTTATTGGCCTATGTGAGATCTCACTGTAAACTAAGTGATGCTCCCCCTTTAGTTTCATGAGATTGCCTAGACGGGTGACCAGGAGATCTCAGAGGGCAGAACTCACAAATGTGTGTCTTTTCTCTTGCATCAGTGGCAAATACATAGGTGGAGAGAATATAAGTATCTCCTGTTGAAACTGAAAGCAATGTTTATGAACCAACTATTCTTTGTATTCTTTGACAAAAAAAAATCTATCATGACTTTTTTATTTCATTTTTAACTACATCATTTTATTGTTTCTGTTATGATAGATTCCTGAATTGATAGTGATCAACAGATTGTTTGCTAGAACTTTTGATTGAGTCTCAGGTTTCTTTTTAATTTTTTTTTTTTAAAATTGAAAATAGTTTCTTCTGTCATATAATACATCCCAACCACAGTGTCTCTTCTTTCCATTCTTCCTAGCTCCCTACAACCTTCCCTCTCTCCCAAATCTTCTCCTACTCTGTTTCTGCTTCAGGAAAGTACAAGCATCCAAGAGATGACAGTCAGACAATTCAAAACAAGGGTTTACAAGGCAACCTAATAGGAGGAAAAGTTTTAAGGACAGGCAAGAGTCAGAGACACACCTGCTCCTGTTAGGGATCTCACAAAAAATGCCAAGCTAACAGCTTACCACTAACTACTATAACATATATGCACAGGTCCTAGTGCAGACTCTTGCAGGCCTCATGCTTGCTGCTTCAGTCTCTGTGAGTCCATGTGAGCCCTGCTTAGTTGATTCAGTGGGCCATGTTCTCCTGGTATCCTTGACTTACCTGGCTTCCACAGTGTTCCCTGATCTCCAAGGGAGGGACCCGATAGAGACCTCCAATTTAGATTTTTCTGCATAATATCTGGCATTTTGGTCTCTGCACTGGCTCCCATCTGCTTTTGGAGGAAGCCTCTCTGATAATGACTGGACAAGGCACTGATTCATGCATATAGAAGAATATTATTAGGAATCATATAATTGTTTTTTTCCCCCAGTATCGTTTTGTTCTACCCTAAGTCTCTGGGCTATTCAGTCTTGGGTCTCTGGCTATCTAGGCAGTATGGTCATGGGCTCCTTCTTGTAGCATGCACCTCAAGTTAGAACAATCATTGGTTGGCTACTCCCACATATCCTGTACCACCATTGCCTCAGCATATCTTGCCCACAGGACAAATTATAGTTTAAAGGTTTTGTGGCTGGTTTGTGTCCAGGTGTTGTTTTTCTTTTCTTTCTATAGCCTGTAGAGTACCTTTCTGCACCAAAGAGAGTAGACAGGTTGTTTGTGGAAGGTTTTGTGGCCTGGTGTCCAGGTTTTTCTTTCTGTAGCCCACAGGATACCTTCTCATGCCAAAGGAGTCTCGGGATTCTTATTTTATAGTTTTATTTATTTTATGAGTGTGTATGCACATGAGTATTTGTAATTGTGAGCACTTGCATGAAGGCAAGTTTTATGACTTAGTTCTTTTCTTCTAGCATGTGGGTCCCAGAATCAAACTCAAGGTACCAGGCTTTATGGAACGCTCCTTTACGTGCTCATCCATCTTGTCAGCCAAAGATTCAGTTTGCTTTTCTTTCTTAAGTCTTGTATTCTTAATGTTTTCAATCTGCTTTTGCATTCAAATGTTTCTGTTTAGCCACCACCTAAAGATAATTTCTTGGTGGCATTTTACTCTTGACTATATTGTGATTTGTTGCAAGAGTGTGTTTTGTATTATTCTAGGTTAAAGGCAATGGCAATAGTTTCACCTCTGACATTTGTCCATGCTGTCTGTCATCCAGAGCATTGATCCAAGTTGAATATACAGCAGTCCCAAAGCAAATATGAATGTGATCCTAGAGCAACCACAAACACACACTGATTAGGGTTAGAAGACAGAATGGAGGGCAATAGCATTCTGGAACAAGCTTGCTCGGCTAGTAACAGATCTTTGTGTTCATTTTTTATAATGTTGTATTTAATGACATAACAGTGGTACACTGAGATAAACCATGGTGGTAATATTATCATAGTTATTTGCAAAGGCCCCAATGAAAGCTTCTGGAACCTTTACATGGAGAGTGGATTTAACTATTGCACCACTGGCTGAGACCATTGACTCAATCACCAAGTAGACTGAACACTCCTATCTAGTTCTGGAATTAGTATTGGCCTAGACTTTCAGAGGTTTTTTGTTTTTTTTTTTTTGTTTTTTTGTTTTTGTTTTTGTTTTTTTCAGAGAAAGCTAGAGGAATAAGCCATTTCAAATTCATACTTTTTAAACTGCACAAGAAACAGCTAAGTCATTTGAAGGATAAAGGGCCAGAATGGGGCTGAGTTGCCATTCAGTTTCCTGCATTTACAGCAGTGTTGTCTAACAGGCTGATTCCAGGTGCTAGCCATTTACTGAAAGTAAGAAATACAGACTCTTTTGTCACTGGAACAATTTACTAAACAAGTACCTTCCTGTCCATTCACAGCAAGGGAATGAAACTAACAAAAGGAGTCTTCAACTTGAGTAGACACTGTAAGTGCTTCAGCTCCTTGGCAGGCGCTGATGTAGTTCATGTATATCCATCCAATCCCTGCAGATTCTCTTTGCTTAATGACTATAAAAATGCTGTATAAATAGACACTGATATTGAAGATGGCAATTTCCATAAACTGTATTTTTTCTTTCTTTGGACAAAAAGTACATGTATATGTGTGGGGGTGTGTATGTAAGAATGCCTCACACACCTGGCTTTTAGTGCTTTCTCTTTAAAATAAGCATTCACCTTACTTGGAAGTTAATAGTTTTGACTTTCAGAAAATCTTACTGTAAAATATGATTGCTGATAAAAAATATTTATAAATAACTATAGGGATATTTTATTTACAATCATTTGAAATCAAGCATTTGAGTGGACATTAAACAAAAGATAGGAGCAAAGCTATTTACAGAAAAATAAATTACCAAAACTTAAGATGGGATTTTAATATTTTTACTATACAGAAATGACATGTATTTCAGGAGACAGACACACTTACCCTGACTTAAACATATAATGTGTATATATATTTAAATATGACCTAGTACCTCTGAAATGATACATTTTTATGTTTTTTTTCTGCCCCTGAAATCTGGGAATCTGATTACATTTTTATGTTTTATGAGTTAAAACAAATTGAAATTTAAAAAGTCAATAAACATATAAACCGTAGCCTCATAAGTAAAGCTATAATACAGATGAAAACAGTGTACCAGTGTTGGTTGAGAATGCAAAATAAATGTCCACATCCACAATATTTTATTAGTTTCTAGAATTATTAATTAATGGTCAATTGAAGAACATTTGGAAAATCCTTCAAAACATAAAATTTAGTTAGCTTTGAAAGATCATTCTGTGAGTTTATCTTACTGAAATATATTCATATGAATATTATACAATACATAAAAACAAATAAGGATATTTGTTATAAGACTGTTTTAGTGGTCAATAATTATTCTTATAGATGATATATTTTGTTAGTTATGGATTAAAAAGGCAATGGCCCAGTATAAAATATGAAGTAGGTTTATTTGTATTAGCGCAGGAAAAACTTTACGATATAGTAGTAGGTAATACATGTTACCCAGCAGTATGCATTATATAACATCATTTTGATTTGAAAATTCTATATCATTTTTGCTGTATAGTAAATAAACATTTAATAAAAGTGCCACTTTGTGTTTAAACTATATAGTAAAATAGTTATATTTTTATATTGTTCTTCAAGATTGTGCTCGTCTCCCAACAACATAGATTGGAATGATTACTGCTTTTTCCCCATTCTATGTTATAAAACCCACCCACATCCCCACATCTCTTCCCATACATATATTGATATCCTTATCTTCCTACCCACCTAAGTATGTTTTTTGTTGCTTATTTAAGGAATGTGTTTTTAAATTTATAGAAATGATGTTTATCTTTTACCACCACCACCCCAAACATACAAACAAGGATGATAGTAAAAATGATATAATTAACAAAGGGTATAAAGGGAAACCCTGCAGCCTAGGCCTACTCTTCAGAAGGAAAAGCCATCACCGTCACAAATTCTGTCCTCTTGTGCACTTTTCTGCCACTAACTAAAACATTATTCTCACTGCAACATCGGTCTTTCTCTAACAATATTGCTTTACTATAGTAATATGCCCATATCATCTTCATTGTCTCTTCTGATTATTTTTCCTGTAGTTCCACTTTCTTTGACTACCAGTCCCATGACAAGAAGAAACTCATAGTAGCAACTTTTTCCTTTTTTTAAAAAAATGGATGTTTTGTGGTCACAAAATATATGCTGATTATGGTTCTCCCTCCCTCTCCTCCCAGTTCCTCCCCACCATTCTTCTCATCTAGGTCCGTTCTCTTTCTGCCTCTCACTAGAAAGCAGCCTTCTAAGGGATAATAAAAAGATATAGTAAATAAAATAGAATAAGATTTGGCAAAACTTAACCATCAGAATTGGATAAAACAAATAAATGGAAGGAAGAGAGCCCAAGATAAGGCACAAGAAACAGAGGCCCACTTGTTTGCACATTCAGGAATCCCATAAAAACACTAAACTGAAAAACATAATGTTAAACACAGAGGACAGGTGACAACCAATGTAGGTTCTGGGCATGCTCCCTCAGTCTTTGAAAATTCAGTCGCAAATTCACCCTGGATACAGTATGTAAATTTGGATATTTGACTGAACTGGGAAAGTTGTTCAAGCAGAGCAAATGAGTAGAGGGTACTTCTAACTCACAAAAATTAGGAGAGCAAGCTAGAAAAGATACACAGAGAAGAGAGAACCATAGAGGAACTCTGGGCCTTAGAGCTAATACCTTAATTATTGCCACCAGCAAAGACTGTGTGCAGTTTGACCCTTTAGGAGTGGTAGGCTTCTTTTTTTTTTTTTTTTTTTTTTTTTGGTTTTTCGAGACAGGGTTTTCCTGTACAGCCCTGGCTCTCCTGGAACTCACTCTGTAGACCAGGCTGGCCTCGAACTCAGAAATCCGCCTGCCTCTGCCTCCCAAGTGCTAGGATTAAAGGCATGCGCCACCACTGCCCTGCTAAGTGGTGAGCTTCTTTATCCTGAGTTACTGGGATTTTCCTCACATGATGAACTGGGAATAAGCACATGGGCTTTAAATGCAAAAGGCTTGGTCTTGAATCTCAGCTACACAGTTTGTAGGTATATCGTCTAGAAAAACTTCTTCAATATTTTTGGGACCCAGTGTCCTTATTTATAATCTGATAATTTGTAATCAATAAATACTACATAAGTTAGATATTAAGGATGACAACTGTTGTCTATAAACTATTTTCATATGCTAGAAATCCCTTCTATAATATTATCCATGCTAAAAGTGCTATTTTGTCTCATTTATAAATGAAAAAAATCAGATATAAAAAGGTTAAGTACCTTCTTCAAAGCCTAGAAGTGGTGAATGGCACTGGCACAAAAATGAAGCAATTTGATGACAGAATATGTAGATTTTGCAAAGAAAAAAGCCCTTAGTTTCTTTGCTTTCAACTCTGAAATGCCATAGAGAGTATTCAGCATTGCCATTTATTGTCGTTGTATTGGCAGTACCTCGGCTCAGCCTGAATTCTTATAGTTGCTAACTTAAAACTCATGTGTAGGAGACGACATTCCTAGATGTGCATGCCTCCTTTAGTATCCAGAGGAACATGGGTGAATTGAGTCACAAAATGAGATCTCAAAGAATATAGACAATCCAAGTTCAAATAATTTTGATGTATATAAGACAAATATCCACAGTTTAAAAGAAAGCACAGCCATTGTAGAAGGTATGGAACCAAAAGGCAAGAATGCAATGCCTCATTGAGAGACATTATTTGGATGAAATCGGAAAACAGGGAAAGGGAGATAAATTTGTATGAAGAGCTATTGTCTTTCCACTTACCTGTTAAATTATTATATATACACTTTTGTTTCTTTTGTTTGTTTGTTTGTTTGAGATAAGGCTTCATTAGGTAGCCTTGGCTAGCTTGGATCTCACTATATATACCAGGTTGGCCTCAAACTGAGAGGGATCCACCTACCCTGTCTCAACCACTAGGATTAAAGGTGTGTGCCATAAAGCCTTACTTCTTAGATATAATTTTGATCAATAAGTACATAGGATAAATACAGCTTAAAAGAGAGCATAGTCATTTTGGAGGGTAAGGATCTTCTTTATCATTATTACCCTACCAGATCCACTGTCATCTTTTATTGGGACAACATGTTCTGTAACATGTTCTCTACCTAGTTAGAAGAGGAGCCAGGATCTAAAACAATGACATGACTGTGGGGGCACAGTTTGTGTCACTAGTTTCTGACAGATCAAGAAGTTACAAATATCACTTCCTGGCTATATTATCTACTTATTTTAGTGTCGTCTTTCACAGTGCTTCAGTTATGGTCTTTTCATTATCATTTTAATGGGCATCATGCCAACACTTTACCTTTGATAGACTTGTCTGTTTTTGAGGATACTGTCTTAGTTGCTCTTCTGCTTCTAATTCTTTCCCTGTACAGCAGCTAGAGACAAGCTCACTACCTTGTATAAATCTTTTGTTTCCTAATTCTCTCTAGGCAAGACAAAGTGTGAATACTTTACAAAAGTCTATGATATCGAATAGTTTCTGAATATGCTTTAAACATGCAGTAAAACCTCTATTTTAATTTTAACAGAGGTTCAGCAATTACATTCTTCAGTGCTAAAGCCAAATGTCCTCTTCTCAAACAAAATTTCCTTAGCTGTCATATACTAGATTGGGTCTCTGTGCACCACCTGTGTCTCCTTATGCATGCAATAAGTATGATTAAATATTAATAGTTAATTGTTTAATGTTTAATCCTCCTAATACATCATTATTTGTGTGACAACAAGTATATGTATATCTTTGTCACAATATTATAGCCGTTGTGCTCACAAGGTTACATAGTTGATTTTCAGTATATATTTAGTGAGCTAAATTAAGGGGTACTCAGATTGTCTAATGTGTGTAAGGGAGAAAATGGTTTTATGTGTCTCTGACATAATCCAGCACTTGACTCCTAAGTTTCATAGTCAATGGTTTATTTCTGATCATACAAACGCCAAGGAGTACACGGGTAAATTTGAGAAGCACTATTTAATAGTCCAGCATGGATGGGGAGAGAGATTATAAAGTCACAGTCTTAGATGAAGAGCTACAGGTTAACAGCTGCTAAGGGAGGAGAATGCATTTTTTTTTTCAGGAACAAACTCCCACTCAATAGATTGTTTAGTCCTTCATAAAATAATCTTTTACTGAGGAAGATATATCAGTTTCTTGTTATGTAGGTATAAAGGTAGGTATAATTAGTTAAACCAGATCATTTTCTTACAAAATTTTTGTTTGAAAGTTTTTGATAAATATTCATTGACATATCTTTTTACCTACAGAACTATGTTTACTGTGGAGAGTTAGTCTTAATTTTTCTGAGGGAAGCATTGAGTGACTGAATTTATCTTTTAAAATAGGAATTCATTTTTTAAATATGAGATTATATATGTATGTATGTATGTATGTATGTATGTACGTATGTATCCCATTGAGAATAAAGAGTTCTGGTAATTCAGTTTCAAGGATAACTTTATTTCTGTTTTGAAAAAGTACAAACTTTCTAAATAGGACTGACACAGGACTGCTGTTGTGAGGCACTTAATGACCTGGTATATTTCAAGATTTAAAAAAACCTTAAATATTTTAATTTCTGACAATTACATACATTTATGCACTGTTTTATGGATATTCTCACATTATTATCTTCTACAAACTTCTTTCTACTTTTTAATTAGTCCCCTCCTATTTCCACATCTTAGTTTTTGTGCTGATAGCTTCTCTGTGTTCTTGATCACATTGTTCTATCCAGAAGAGTGCTTTGTATGTCTCTGCCCTATGCTTCAGCTCTTACAATTTTTCTGTTATCTTTTCTGTGAATTTCCTTGAGCCTTGAAGATAATAACATAGATATAAAATTTAGGACTCAGCTATTGTGAGTCCCAGTACTAAAAATCACCCACTGCAAGCTCAAGCATTTTTGTCCAAGGAGGACAGTACCAAA
Organism: Mastomys natalensis; assembly: GCA_021653895.1. Taxonomy (NCBI): domain Eukaryota; kingdom Metazoa; phylum Chordata; class Mammalia; order Rodentia; family Muridae; genus Mastomys; species Mastomys natalensis. Next base: position 112,393 of record JAJTUV010001809.1, on the reverse strand, counting down.
GGTATAAATATTTAGAATGAAAATGTAGCTATATACCTATTTAGATTAATATTAGTAGTGTGTGACATCCCTAGCCATAGGGGTTTTTTTGGCCTAGATTTCAAGCACTAGTTATATTTTCTTAAGAAGTAGGCCTCAAATCCAATCACAAGGTAGTTGGTTACCTCCAAACAATGGTACCACTATTATTCCCATGGATATATCTCGCCTAGAAGGTCAGTATTACAGTACTTAGCATCCACAGCTTGATAAGATTTTCAACGCCTTTCCCACTCTGAAACCCTGCATATTGTACTATATACTCCTATTGGTACTATGCATTCTAGCCAGGTGGATAGAGGCTTCCAGGTTAATTCCACATTGTTTGTATTTGTGTTGCACCCTCAGTGTGTGGTCCCTTTAGCAATACTAATGGATAATTAAGAAAAAATTACCAACTCTACATCTGAAAGAGATTTAATATCTCAAATGTGTAATGAACACAAAAAGTGAACATTAAAAAACAATTAAAAATGAACTATGGATAGAAACAAAGAATTCTCAAAAAAAAAAAAAAGGAAATACAAATAGCTAATAAATAGTTTTAAATTGTGTAATGTTTTTAGTTATCAGGAAAATGTAATAAAACTATTTTTATATTCCAACTCTCCCCTATCAGAATGACAACAAATACTGGTGAGGATGTGGAGAGAGGGGAAACTTTTTCCTGTTGATGTAAGTGTAAACTGGGACAGCCACTATGGAAAGAAGCATGAAGGTTTCTAAAAATGTGAAAAATAAAACTACCATTTGGCATAGTTACACCACTCCTGGGCATAAACCTAAAGGAGCCAATACCCTGAAACAGACATGTATATACATCCATGTTCATTGCTATTTAGTTCCTGATAAACAGTAGAGTTGCATAATGGATATCAAATATCAATGGACAGTAAAAATTTTGCATAATTACATTTTGTATTATTCTGTTGTTTTAAAAATATTTTAAAGTATATATCCTTTTATTTTTATTTAAAATATATCCTTTTGCATCATTTTGCTTTCCTTTTACTCCCTCTAAACCCTCCAAAGTTCTTCCTCCACTTTGTTCTTTTTTAAATTTATGGTCTTTTTTTTTTTCTTTAATGTGTGTGGGGGGTGGGGTGTATATACCTAATATTCAGGGATTATTGCAGAGGAGGAGCCCAGGATCCAGGGAGTTTGCTGTTTGATTATGTCTCCTAGAAATGTTAGAATCTATACCAATGAAGTCTCACCAACATGGCTTCATATGTCCTGACCAAAGACAATCGCAATGGACATGCTTGTGTGGAAGGGGCAATGCTTGGGAGGCCTTATTCTAAGACAAAAACTGCAGAAAACTAAGGAATACTGAGAGTGGAGAAAATAGTCTTCCCCTGGGTTATCCAATAACAAATTATCAGCTTTGAAGACATACAAACAAGTAACATTATATGGTTTTCTCATATTGTGTTTATATATTCAGGAATATGCATATAGATATGAAACAATAATCAAAGAAATAGTGGCAATGCATTTAAAAGAAAGCAAGGTTGGAGTATGTGGGAGGTTTGAGTGAAGGAAATGAATAGAAGGGGAATGATATAACTATAACCTCCAAAAAACTTAAATTATTTTGAAATATTTTAATTTTTATTAATAAACAGTATACCTTTTATGGGTATTGTAGCAAATAGTTTTATGTCAACTTGACATAAGCTAGAGTTATCTGATGGGTGAGAATCTCAATTGAGACAATGCTTCCATAAGATCTGGCTGTAAGCCATTTTCTTAATTAGTGATTGATGGGGGAGAGGCCAAATCATTGTGGGTGGTGCCACCCTAGGCTGGTGGTCCTGGGTTCTATAAGAAAGAAGGCTGAACAAGCAAGCCATGAGGATCAAACCAGTAAGTTGCACCTCTCCATGGCCTCTGCATCATCTCCTACCTCCAGGTTCATGTCCAGTATGAGTTCCTATCTTGACTTATTCCAGTGATGAACAACAATATGGACGTATAAGCTGAAAAAATTCTATCCTCTTCAACTTCATTTTTGGTCACACTATTTCATTCATTTCAGCAACAAAAACCCAACCTAAGACACGTTAGAATCAGTGAGTATGGTACTGCTGTCACAGACCTGACCATGTTGTTTTGGGGAAGATAATGGAAGGACTTTGGAGGTTTGGGCTAGAAAAGCCATTGAGTGTTTAAAACTTGGTGAGATGTTCTATGAGAGCTTTGAAGCTAAGGATGTTGAGAACAATGCTGAAGATGAAGGCCTGACCTGTGAAGTTTCATAGGGTAGTTTAAAAACTCTACCAGGGGCAGTTTGTTATTTTTGAATTAAGATTCTGTGGTTCTGGTTAGCTGGAGCTGAAGAATCAGCTATGATACCAGAGATACCAGATACAAGAGATACAGCTAAAGAGATACAAGAGACTAGAACTACTAACATGAAACCTTTGCTTTGCTGGGACACTCCATGCTAGTCAGGTAGAGCTGAGATATTAGCAATGACTAAAATGAGGCCAGCATCACTGAGGTGAAATCTTCTGGGAAATGTATCCTGAGAGTCAGCACACAAGAGCTGGATTCTAGGGTTAAGGTTATACCTCAGTGCCAGCAGGCACATTGGTAGTCTAAGAATGACCCAGGTGGTACTGGTTTTGAAGTCATGAAGGGGTCATGGAGAGCAGCTGAGGACTGACACTGTGAGAGACCATTGGTGAAGGTGCAGCTTCAGTAGCCTTTGGAGGCCTACGGTTGAAAATGTCATGCAGAGAAGTTGAGGCTGGGCACGATAAAGAGAGCCCAGGATAGGCTATTGCTGAAAGTGTAGCCCAGATGCATCAGAAGGCCCCAGCATTTTGGAGATGCCAGTATCACCAAGAACAGCATCAGTAGTGAGCATAGCTTGCCTGAGCATAGAAGAAAAACTGTGTGTGCTGCAGAGGACAGAACTGGAGAAGTGACCCAAGCCCTTTGGAGGAGCCCAGAAGAGTCTGAGGGAATCCCAGGGATTGGACATTGTTTTGATCTGATTGTGATTGTGTTCTGGTATTTCCTTCTTTAAGTAATGAATTATTTAACTTTCTTTTTTTTTTAATTTTACAGGAGCCCAGAGTTGAAAGACTGATTTTTAAAAGAGATTCGGGTTTTGAAGAGACTTTGGGTTTTTAAAAAGATTGAATTTTAAAGCATTTGAGTTTTGTAAGAACTACAGGAAAAGTTTTAAGTTTGTAAAACATTTTATATTGTAATGTTAATGTGTTATCTTGGGATGAACAAGAAAGGAAAAGTTGTGGCTTGACAGTGATGGGTTTGTATGTCAAGTTGACAAGGGGGTGGTTGAACTGGCCAATTTTATTTCAGTGTGACACAAGCTAGAGTTTTCTGAATGGATGAAATGCCTTCATAAGATATGGCTGTAGGGCATTTTCATATTAGTGATTCATAAGGGAGGGTCCAGCCCATTGTGGGTGGTGTCATTCCTGGGCTGGTAGTCCTGGGTGCTGTATGGAAGCAGGCTGAACAAGTCATAGGGGCAAGTCAGTGAGCAGCACTCCTCCATGGCCTCTGCATCAGCTCCTGCCTCCAGGTTCCTGCTTTATTTGAGTTCCTGTTCTGACTTCCTTCAGTGATGAACAGCACTATGGAAATCTAAGAATCTCTTTCCCCCCCAACTTGTTTTTGGTTCTAGTGTTTCATCACAGAAATTGAAACCCAAATTAAGACAGGTATAATATAACTTGTCTAATTCATCTTTTCATTTCAAAATCTTCATACATACAATATATTTTGATCATATTCTTTCTTCTTTCCCAAGTACTCAAAGATAATCCCCGCCTCCCTACTCACCCAAGCTCATGTTCTGTCTCTCTCAGAAAACAACTCCCCAAATGAAAATCAAATAAGACAAACTAAACATTAGAACCAATAAGAGAAACAAACAAACCAAAAGACAAAAAAATACCCAAAAAACAAAAAAACCCACAAACTTCCCCCTCCGAACAAAACAAAACAAAAATAGTAGGTACACACACACACACACACAAAACCACCGAGTCCATTTCGTGTTGGTCAACTACTCCAGGGGGCACAATATGCTTTAAATTCATTTTGAACATTAGGTTTGCTTCTTTACCTGAATCATATTGTAGAGACTAAATAAATAAATAAATCATATTGTCACTCTGTTACCATCTTTTGTTTTCAATTAATTTATTTGTTCACTTTGTATCCTGATTGCAGCCCCCTCCTGCCTCTTCTCCCAGTCCTACCCTCATATCCCTTGCCTCCATTCCTCCCTCCCCTTGCTGAGAAGGAGAGGTTTCCCCATGGCTACCACCCTCCCCCTGCACATCAAGTCTAAGCAGAACTAAGTGCATCCTCTCCCACTGAATTCAAACAAGGCAGTCCAGCCAGGGGAAAGGGATCCTGAAGGCAGGCAGCAGAGTCAGAGGCAGCCATCTTTCCATTTGTTAGGAGACCACATAAAGACCAACCTGTATATCTACTACATATGTGTAGGTGGCCTAGGTCCAGCCCATGCATGTTCTTTGGTTGGTAGTTCAGTTTCTGTGAGCCCCCATGGGCCCAGGTTAGTTTGCTCTGTAGGTTTTCTCAATAGAGAAATCTCTACTGGCCAAGCAGCACTTGAATGTTCAGCATTCTTAGTCATCAGGGAAATGCAAATTTAAACGACATTGAGATTCTACCTTACACCAATCAGAATGGCTAAGATCAAAAACTCAAGAGACAGCACAAGTGAGGATGTGGAGCCAGGGGAACACTCCTCCATTGCTGCTGAGAGTGCAAGGTTGTACAATCATTTTGGAAATCAACCTGGCAGTTTCTCAAAAAAATTGTGAAAAGTTCTACGTACGTCAGTGCTATACCATTCCTGAGTATAGACCCAAAAGATGCTCCACTATGTTCATAGCAGCTAAATTCGTAATAACCAGAAACTGGAAACAACCCAGATGTTCCTCAACTGAAGAATGGATAACGAAAATGTACATTTACACAATGGAGTACTACTCAGCTATTAAAAACAGTGACTTCATGAAATTCTTAGGCAAATGGATAGAACTAGAAAATATCATCCTGAGTGGGGTAACCCAGACCCCCAAAAGACAAACATGGTATAAAAGTGGATATCAATCATAAAGCACAGGATACTCATGTTTCAATCCATAGACCCAAAGAAGCTAAGTAACAAGGAGGGCCCAAGGAAGGATGATTGAATCTCACTCAGAAGAGGAAACACAATAGATATTGGAGGTGGCTGGATGGAGGGAACTGGATTTGGGTAGGGAGGTGAAAATAACTGGTGTGAGAATCAGGTGTGGAGAGCTGGGGGAGAGAGGGCTGGGAGAGAGATCAGAAATTGGTAGGGGAACATATCTGGGACAAGTCAGAGACCTGGGATGGGGCATGCTCCTGGAAGTTTATAGTGGTAACCATAGCTGAGACTCCTAGCACCTGGGAATATTGAACCTGAAGTGGCCACTCACACACAAAACCTTTGACTGAAAATGTATCCTGCCTACAAGATATTCAAGATTAAAGATGGAGTATTGATTCAGGGAATGGCTAAACAATGAATAGCCCAACTTGAGACAAATCCTGAGAGAGAGAAAGAGAGAGAGAGAGAGAGAGAGAGAGAGAGAGAGAGAGATTGCAAACCCCTGACACTTTTTATTTAATTTTTGTTTATAGCTAAGACCATTTAACATCATTTTTATTTTTAAGGCATGTGAATGATTCTTTGGCTTCCTTTCTCAAACAGAGATGATTATATTCCATAGGAAACAACAAAAAACCCACAGGTTCAGGGCAAAAATATTTTGTTCAATATTCAAGGATAATTGCTCTGTTCCGTTGTAATGGGGATAAACAACAATAACAACAAAAATGAACAAGTAATCTTTGCTGATGAAATACAGGCATACCCTGTAGGACTTGTGGGCTAAGTCCCAGATGACTAAAACAAACTGACTATCAAAAGGAAATGAGTAAACATACTCCCCACAACCCCTATCCCCTGTGTTTATAAATTATATTTCTACAGTGTCTGGAATGGCAGCACATTTTTTTTTATTTATTCATTTTACATCCCAATCACTGCTCCCCTCCCAGCCTTCCAAAACCCAATCACCATCCCCCATCCTCTTCTCCTTTGAGAGAGTAGAGGGCCCCCTGGGTCTCCTCCAACCCCAGTACCTCAGGTCTCTGTAGGATTAGGCACAACCTTTCCCCCTGAGGACAGACAAGGCAGCCCAGCTAGTAGAACATATTCTACATACAGACAACAGCTTTTGGGATAGTCCTGTTCCAGTTGTTCAGGACACACATGGAGACCAAGCTGCAGATCTGCTACATATGTGCAGGGAGGCTTAGGTCTCATCTGTGCATGGTTTTTGGTTGGTGGTTCAGACTCTGAGAGCCCCAAGGTCCAGGTTAGTTGACTCTGTTGGTCTTCCTGTGGAGTTTCTATTCCCTCTGGGGCTGCCACCGCCCCCCCCTCGAAACTCTTCCATAAGAATTCCCAAGCTCCATCCACTGTTTGGCTGTGGGTGTCTGCATCCATCTGAGTGAGCTAGCAATGCATTTTTAACAAGGGAACTTAAACACCTTAATTAAAAATAGTTCATTGCTATGAAAAACCAATAGTTATCTGGACCTTCAATAAGTCATAAACCTTATCTTGGTGAAGGATCTTACTTTGATGCTAATGGATACTGACTGATGTCAGCAGTTACTATAAGCCAGAGTGGCATATGGCAATTTCTTAAAATAAGACCATAGTGAGGTTTCCTACATCAATTGATTCATCCCCCTTTGAAAGATTTCTCTATAGTTTGTCATGCAGTTTGACAGTACTTTACCAACCATAGAACTTCTTTCAAAATTGAATCCTTTCAAGGCCTGCTACTGCCTTTTCCACTAGGTTTGTTTAAAATACTAATAAATACACAGTTGTCATTTCCACTGGGGTTCATACTATGTGTACCAGGAGTACTCTCTTTCAAGAAGCCACTTAGTTTTTCTCATCCATAAGAAACAACTCTTCATTTTTATTCATGTGATTTGTAGCAATCCAACCACATTTTAGGTCCCATCAATAATTCTAGCTCTTCTTCTTCCAAAACTGTAGTTATTTCATAAACCAAAGTACTGAATTCCTTAGTTATTCATGAAAGTTGGAATGTATTTCTCTGAAAACCCTTCCAATAGAAGACTGTTTGATATACTTTGATTTTTACCTCTTTCCTTGGGTCACTAATTTTTGTAATGGTACCTAAAATGAATAGATCTCCAGGAGATGTACTTTTCTTGGATCTACCAGAACATCGCTATCTAGTGAAGCTTTAGTCTTATCATGTATATTCTACAGTTGTTGACCCAAGAGCTGTAGATGAATGCTGTCATGACAAGCACAAGAACAGTGTTAACTCCATTGCACATCTTTCTTGGAGCTCTTAGGTGATCAGTTGATTTGACAAATAACAGTACAATAAAGAGTCAATTAATTTGTCTTTGTTTTTCCTAGCAGTAGACCTTAAAATATTCATGTAAACATAGTATAAACAGATAGGCTTTGTCCTGGCTTTACTAAGGCATATAAAATTCTTTAGGACCTAAGGCATTTCCAAAATGGTTAAGTGAACCCCTGGCTTCACTTAACCTAGAGTTTTTGGTTACATTAGCTCTTAACATGAAACTCAGATTGACCTTTGAAGACTTGAAGCCATAAGATGATGTTAATCGTAGCTACCACTATTAGCACTAGTTAGTTGTCAACCTGACATACCTGGAAAGAAGAAACTCAATTGATAAATTGCCTCTATTGGATTAGCCTGTGGTCATGTCTAGTAGGCATTTTCTTTTTCTTTTCTTTTTATTAATTAGCTTTTACTTTACATTCTGATCTGATCTCGGCTTCCCTTCCTTCCTGTTCTCATCTCCCAGTCCCTCTCTCACCTCACCTTACCCTATACCCCCTCCATTTCTCCTCAGAGAAGGGGGAGACCTCCTATGGATATCAACCCACCTTGGCATATCAAGTTGTAGTAGGACTGGACACATCTTCTATTGAGGTTAGACAAGGCATCCCAGTTAGGGTAAAGGGAACCAAAGGCAGGTAATGTGTTGTCAGAGACAGTCCCTACTCCTACTTTAGGAGTCCCACATGAAGACCAAGCTCCACAACTGTTGAATATGTGCAAAGAACCTAGGTACACTCTTTGCATGTGCTATAGTTGGCAGTTCAGTCTCTATGAGCCCCTATAGGCCCAGGTTAGTTGATACTATAGGTTTTCTTTTGATGTCGTTGACCTCTCTGGCTTTTTCAATCTTTCTTTCCCTCTTCTACAATATTCCCCAAATTCCACTTAATGTTTGACTGTGGGTCTCTCCATCAGTTCCATCAGTTGCTGGGTTCTGATGACAGATATGGTAAGTTCCTGTCTGAAAATATAGCAGAATATCAATAATAGTGTCAGGGAGGCTCCTTCTCATGCCATGGGTTTCAAGCTGGGCCAGTCATTGGTTATCTCTTCCCTCAAATTATGCTTCATCTTTTACCCCTGCACATCTTGTAGGCAGGAAAAATTGTGGGTCTAAGGTTTTGTGGCTGGGTTGCTGTCCAAATCCCTTCATTGGAAGTCTTGCCTGGTTCCAGGGGATGGCCAGTTCAGGCTCCATATCCCCCACTGCTAGCTGTCTTAGGTAGGGTCACCCTCATAGATTCCTGGGAGTTTCCATTGTCCTAGGTTTCTAGTTTGTCCCAGAGATGTCCCCAAATTCAGTTGTCTCTCCCAGTATTCTCCCTCCATCCTATCCCCACCTCATTCCTCCTTTTCCCATCCCCAGCCGTCCCTCATAAATTCTCTTCCCTCTATCCACTCCCAATGTTTAATCATTTTTCTTTTATCACTGAGATTCAAGCATTCCCCCTTGGGATTTCCTTATTACTTAGCTTCTTTGAGTCTACAGTTTGTAGCATGGTTATTCTGTACTTTATGACTAATAGCCATTTATAAGTGAGTATATACCATGTTTGTCTTTCTGGGTCTGGGTTACCTCATTCACAATGATATTTTCTTGTTCCATCCATATTCCATATACCCAAAATTAGCTACACCATACCATAAGGACACTTGCTCACCTATGCTCATAGCAGCTTTGTTCATAATAGTCAGAAATTGGAAACAAACTAGATGTCATTTAACTGAAGAATGGATATAGAAAATGTGCTATATTTACACAGTGGTGGATTAATCTACCATTAAAAACAATGACATCATGAAATTTACAGGCAAGTAGAAGGGCATTTTCTTAATTGCAAATTGATTCAGGAAGGTCAAGCCCACTGTGGGCAAGACCCATTCCAATCAGATGAGCTTGGGCAGCGTAGGAAAGTATCTGTGCTAGCCAGAGGAAACAAGCCAGTAAACAGCATTCCTCCATGATCTCTGCTTCACTTTATGCCTCCAGGTCTCGTCCTGCCTCCCCTTGAAGATGAACTATATGTATGGCAAATAAACCCTTTCCTTCCCCAAATTTTGTTGGTGTTTTATCACAGCAACAAAAAACTAACATATAACAAAACAAAACAAACAAAAAGCTAAGCCACAAGGTAGGAAAGTCCTACATGGCATCTTCTTCCAGTAGAAGGTTGTTTAATATACATTGAAAATCTGTTGCTTTGAGTCACCTCATTCATCTTGCCTAGATCTTTTGGATAATTTGCTGCAGCCTCAACACCAGCACTTGCTACCTCACCTTGCAATTTAATGTTATGAAGACAACATTTTTACTCAAACCTTAAGAACTAGTCTCTTAAAACTTCAATGTTTTTGTCTGCAACATCTTCATTTCTTGCAGATTTCATAGAATTGAAGAACAGGAGGATCATTACAAATCAGGCATTGGCATATGGGAATGTTATGGCAGTTTGTTCTTCTTTCCAGACCACAAACCTTTCTATAGCTCAGCAAGAAAACTTTGCACTGTCATATCATTCATTGCATTCACTGACATAGCGTGCTTAGTCCACTTCAAGAACTTTTCCTTTGTACTCATAATCTGCCTCATTGGAGCAAGAATGCCTAGCTTTTTTCTTTAAAGTGAGAGACTTGGGACTCTTCTTTTGAATTCCATTATGAGAGGCCTCTGTGGGATTGATATCTGGTCTATTTTCAATATTGTTGTGACTCACGGAATGAGAAATCCCTAGGACTGTGGCCACAGTTCATGGCACCCCACAAAATTACATTATCATCACAAATCACTAACAACAAATCACTGTAACTGATATAATAAGAGTGAAAGTGTGAAATATTACGATAATGACTAAAATGTGATACAGAAGCATGATGTTAGACCTACTGTTAGGGCAATGACATGGACGGACTTGGATTGATACAGGCTGACCACAGACCCTAAATTCATAGAAACTGCAGTATCCGAGAAACACAATAAAGTGCAGCAAAATGAGGTCTGCCTTGGAGAATAGATTGAAATGGTTATATTATATCTAGAGTATGTCATATAATAGTTTCTTTGTATTTTTATTCTCTATGAAGACAATATTATTTGCTCTTCTAGGCATCATGTTAATTTGCCCAAGTTAACATGCCCAGAAGGTATAATATTCATCTCAGTATAATATTACAACATTTCAACTGTCTCAGTTATGATAATTTAAATTATGATGGTACTGTCACAATCCCCAAATTTTAGTGGTTTTATAGTAGTTTTATTTTTCATTTATGTAAATCTGGTAACTAGAAGCTCAGCTTAGTGACTAGTAATCATATAAGCCAGGGTGACAGAGTAACCACTATGTCAAACATTACCAGTTGCATAAAGATAGCAGTGCAAGGTATCACAATGGCAAATAAGTGCTTAGACCTGAAAGTGCTACACAATTGTGAGCAAGAACCTTCCTTACAAGTAATTGGCCAGAGCCAGATACATGGCCCCATCAATCACAATGAGGCCATAAAGTGTGATTAATGCCTGAAGTCTAAGGGCCATAAGTATCTGGAGAGCAGAATTAATGGCTACATATGTTGAATACTGAACAAAATGTAGAATTTGCCCTCTAACCTTGTGTTATATCCCTTCCTTCCCTAAATATCCTAAACCATTACCAATAAAAATCCATACACACATATACATATATACATGTATATACATTTTTACTATATGTGGGATCATATTTTTATACAGCTTATAGATTTATTTATTTCTATACATGTACCATAGCCTCATTGTTGCTTGTACAGTATGCACTAATATGGATATGTTCTTTTCATTGCCATGAAAAAGTTATTTGGATTGTTCTTATTTGCATTGCACATTAACTGATCCTTCTCATGTATGTATTTCTATCTGGAGTTCTTTAGTTGTTTCTAAAAGAAGAAATTTCTAAATACTTTTAAAAGTTTGCCAAATATTACCATATTGCCTTCCCAAATGCTACATAATAATATCATAATTAGTATATAAAACTATAAGCTACATGTTTGGAAGAATATTGACACCTTTGACAGAGCAAAGTATTGGATGATGAAGGATTTAAATACTGTATCAAAGTGATAATGATTCATTTTTTGTCTGAACAACATATACGACCCTTTGACCACTACTTCTCAGTTTAATGATGGGAACAACTCTAAAAACTTACTAAGCCTTTTGACATGCAACACTTTTGGTTATATATTAATTGCCAGACACAATTTCCTGGCTATATCAGCTGAAAGGGGGTGTTATAGAAATTTAATATTCTTTTTTGGAGGAATGTGCTTAAAGCTCAAGTAAAACTCCACTGTGTAAAAGTACCATATTTTCTTTATCCATTCTTTGGTTGAAGGACATCTGGGTTGTTTCCAATTTCTGGATATCATGAATAAAGCTGCTATGAACACAGTTGAGCAAGTGTCCTTGGGGTATGTTGGAGCATCTTTTGATTTGATACCCCAGGAGCTGTATAGTTGGGTCTTGAGGTAGGTTGATTCCTAATTTTCTGAGAAACAACCATATTGATTCCCATAGTGGCTGGACAAGTTTGTACTCCCAACTTCAGTGAAGGAGTCTTCCCTTTGCTCCACACCTCACCACCATGAGCTATTGCTTGAGTTTTTGATCTTAGCCATTCTAACAGGTGCAAGATGGAATCTCAGAGTAACATTGATTGAAAAAAGAGAAAGTCTATGCTACACATGTTGGTTTATTTGCATATCGCCCTGAGTATTTCATCTCTTTATAGTATGTCCCTTCTGTTCTCTCTCAACAGAAGCTGTTTCCTTCTTCTTAACTTTATTCTCATTTGGACCATATGCCAACATTTTGGACCCTTAGGTTTTTTTTTTATTAGTTTTTTACCCTCTTTCCCTTTTGTAAGTTTTATCTATGTCTTTTTTCTTCTTTATATGTATATTTTCTTCCTGCATCTGTGTCCCTATCTCTGTCTATTCCTGTTGCTTGTTTTCCTAAATTGGTATTTCTGGCTCTGCATGTTTTACTCTTCATGTCTGTTTTAACCTCCATTTCTATTAGAGTGATCAACAGAGTCAGCTGTCACTGCATGAGCTATTTTTGTTGTTGTTGTTGTTTTTTCGAGACAGGGTTTCTCTGTATAGCCCTGGTTGAACTGAAACTCACTCTGTAGACCAGGCTGGCCTCAAAACTCAGAAATCTGCCTGCTCTGCCTCCCAAGTGCTAGGATTAAAGGCATGCGCCACCACAGCCCGGCTGAGCTATTTTCAAATGACAGGAAGTTCCTGAGGATAGGATAGATGGAGATATAGAGAATAAAAAATGTCTTGATTGCTTGAAAGTTGGATTAGATAAGTATTGTGATCTTGTCAGTTTTTTGTTTGTTTGTTTGTTTTTTGTTTTTAAACATTCATTCATTCATTTATTTATTTAATTTATTTATTTATACTTCAGATTTTATTCTCCTCTCTGACTGTTCCACATCCCATACCTTCTCCCCACCCCTCTGTCTCCACAAGAATGTCCCAACCACCCAACACCCACCCCACCTGACCTCTAAACTCCTGGGGCCTCCAGTCTTTTGAGGGTTTAAGTGCATTTTTCTCTGATTGAACCCAGACCAGGCAGTCCTCTGCTGTATATATGTTGGAGGCCTCATATCAGCAGGTGTATGTTGCCTGGTTGGTGGGCCAGTGTTTGAGAGATCCATTTGCCTGCAAAAACTCAGGATGTCCTTGTTCTTAATAGCTGAGTAGTGTTCCATTGTGTAAATGAACCACATTTTCTGTATCCATTCTCCTGTCGATGGACATCTGGGTTGTCAGTTTAAGTCTTATTGAGAACCAACTTCTTTTTCTATAAATAGAATACAAATATTGCTGCATGTTTGTTTTCTGTTTAGGTATCCAGTAGGACCTATTGACATCCTCCTCCATCTGTAATCATTAGACTTCATTATAACTAATAACAGATTTAGAAGCAGTTTAGGGATTGAGATAAATTAAGTAGGTATGATCCATATATATGACTAGATGATGGGAAATATTGTGATGACTCCAAAAATTGCCCTGATGATAATATTATGAGAATTCATATGTGTACTCTGCACTGGATGCTATTTTTAGTTCACCTATATTCATGAGCTAAGCTTGTTTTTAGTTCCAGAAGTGCAATATGAGGACATGCTATGAACCCACAGTGTCTGGCACTTCAAGGGAGAAAGGGAAGAAAGTGTAGAAGGCAATTTGCAAATTATACCTGAATGTCACCTGAGAATAACATCATCTTTGCAATCATCTGTTGGAAGATTTAGTTCAATTACATTTTTAAAGACTCTCTAGTCAAGAGAGTACTACTTATATCAGAATTTGGTACTCCAAGGAAAGGAATACTAATGCATTCATTAGCCATTGTCCTATCATCTTCCTCCTTTGCAATTTTGCACATAGCCTTTGGGGAGCAGGGGATTGTGTGCCAACTCTAGGGAATCAATAAACACAAGGCTCTCTGGGGAATATGAACTGCAGGAGTAAGAACTATTGCATATTTATGACAATGGTAGGGAGAAAAGACTATTTTGGGGGGGAAAGGTAATTTTAAAATAATTGAATAGCAGCAAAATTGTCATCGTAGTAGGTATTATGCATGCTCCTGTACACTTTCTTCACACAACAGTAAGCTGGTTGTAAAATCACCAAGAGAAAAGTTATATAATGCAATAAAGCAAAGATTTTCATGGGAAAGCTCCAACTGCTTCTGACACTTTTATTATTTAAACAGATGTGTGGAACCTTATGTTGGGAGCCCACTGGTCAGTCCTAAGACATGCGTTGATCAATGATGATATTTCAGGCTGACTGCTGCTGCAGATGAACACTGCTAGGAGATTGATTACTCTGGCCTTTCTCTTTGACTGTTTGAATTGGCAGTTTGGCAGATTTTCTCTTTCCACAGGAAATCTAAATCACACATTGAGCATGCTGCAAACTACTTCTCTAACTTTCTTTTCCCTTACCACTTAGAATATATAGGTTGATCTTCAGTATTTTCTACTTGACTAAGCACTGTAGTATGCATATATACTCTACAGTTGGGCTATATCATCGTAATGCTAAGGAGACAAAGTTTATCATCTTTTGACTTGGTTTAGCATTGAATGTCTACGGGGAAAATAATGTAGTCTTCATTAAAAGATCTGGCTTTGATCATACAGACTCAAAGTCAAACCTCTATTCTGAGATTTCTCTCATCTGATTTTTGGCTAAGTTACAGCTGCTTTTTTCTTGAAAAGTAAAATCATGATAATAATGCCTCAATGGTATATAACAGCTCATACTACATGTCTGACATACACAAATGCTCAATAAATTACAAGTATAAAATATAGCTTATAAAAGTTTTTTATTAACTTAGTTGTTGACACACTGTTCTTGAATATATACAATAAGTATGTATGTCTAGTTCTCTAATCCATTGACCTTAAATTGAAAAGGGGAAAGGAAAGTGAATGTATGAAATAATTATAGGGTTAGCTTATTTCTATTCCAGTGATGATTTATCTAGTTAGAAGTCAATATTTTCTTTCACAAAGAATATTAAAAAAGATTATATAAGGTAGAAATATTTCTAAACTGTTTTTAAACAATCAGTTACCAAACATAGTCTATATAGAGTGGGAATTCAAGCTCCTGACCACTTGCTGAATGGATTCATAAAGAGTCTTCTCAATAATCATTATGGCCTGCTAATTATAAGATATCAAAATCATTAGACAGTCCTTTCTGGGAAAGTTAATATAACTTTTCAGATAGCTTTTAGATAGAAACAGTGAAGATACAATAATAGTTATAATAGCTTTGGAGGAGGATAGCATGGTTAAATCCTAAAAAGTTAACCAGCATGATTAAGTAGGTAAAATAAAAAACAAAGCTGATCATGGCTGTAGGAAGAATTATGTCAGATCTGAGACAATGAGGCATTTGTTTTAACAAAGTCACTGGGAATGAAGGAAGTTTCTCCTAGAAAGTTAAGGGAGAGGAGCTAGAGTAAGGATGTAGTTGAGGGAAAGTTTCAAATTGTAAAGCTGAAATTCTCTTCTGTACTGGAAATGTTGTTGCTTATGATGTACTGACCTATGGAGAATGAAGGACATACTGAACACTTAAATGTCTTTTCAGAGTTTTAGTTTGGATTCTTTAAAAGGGGAACACTTAAGATTAGGACTAAGTTGCAGGAGGTTGATTTGAAAATGTTGCACGGGGAGTGGAACATCAGGGGAAGGCATACAAATGAAACACACAACAAGGAATGAGTTGCCACTTCTTGGTGGAGTATACAGAAGAGTGATAGAGCTGGAGTTAAAAACTCATGTAGCTGATTAAGAGCCACTCACTACATATTACTTATACATTTTACCTCTTATACTGTTCACGCTGCATTTATAGTAGAAAATTATTTATAGGGCAGAAAAAAACCTAGGAAAACTTATGCAGAGGTATTTTAGAGTGAGACAAGAGTATATTTATAGGACATCAGTGGTGTTCATGGAAATAGAAAGTATGCTACAAGTCATATGTAGAGAATCATATTTTAAGCCGGGCGTTGGTGGCGCACGCCTTTAATCCCAGCACTTGGGAGACAGAGGCAGGCGGATTTCTGAGTTCGAGGCCAGCCTGGTCTACAGAGTGAGTTCCAGGACAGCCAAGGCTACACAGAGAAACCCTGTCTCGAAAAACCAAAAAAAAAAAAAAAAAAAAAAAAGAGAATCATATTTTAGATAAATAATGTTTTATTTTAAACAAATGCATATTTTAAAAATGTTCTATTCATTTGAAGTCTTGAGTACTTAATATCATATCTACATAGGGCTGAGTTCTACTTGTTAAAGTTTCATTGACTATAGTTGTGTGTCAAGCTCTGTATTAAGAGCTGGAGATACAATAGGTAATAACTAAGTGGCTTCCCTTTTGAAGATCATATTGTAATGGGCAGATAGAAGAAAAAGTCAAGCAAATGAGTAAATGGAACTGAACCATTAAATGTCTCAACTTATTAGAATATAAAAATTATTACTTCCACATTAGGTACCACTTGCTATGCTTTATTCCACTTATCCTTTCTCCCTAACAGACAAAAATATTAATAAATATGTCAGTCTAATTCTAGAACCTTTGACATGCTTTCGGAATTTGGATAAGCATCATTCTTACTCTAGAGCCTTTGTCTTTATTCAGTCTAAACTATTATTTGATAGCAATATAATCCCTTTAATCCTCAACAGAGTAAACAAATTATTCTAGTGTCTAGGGGTTTCTGGAGGTGTATGGTATTTGCTTCCTTTCCTGATACCCCCATCCCTTCCTGAAAGGAGAGTGTCTGGGAATGAGCAGTGGAGAAAAAATAGACATTTGTACTGTGTGTCTCTTCCTTTGATTGAGCATGATTGATTTTAATGGTCATCTTTGGGCATTACATAAATAGTTGCTGTGATAACCTGATGATGAGAGACTTCCTCAAGTATCCCCTCTGGGCATTGAAAAGTGAGACCGAGAGTTGGTGCCACCCTATTACTCTCCTTTCTTGTACACACATTTGGCTTCATGTTGCAAAGCTTTTTGGCAAGAATAGTATATTTATTGATCTCCCCCCCAACTTGAACATTTGGATGAAAATTTGTCTTCTTTGTACTGGGAGTAGGCAAGAAATAATTTAGTTCCCTTGTCACCTGTCAGTTTCCAACACACTTGCCTCTCACAGAGTTTTTCATCCCTGTAGCAGGGATGCAGAAGTATGATACTAATGTATGAATGCATGATAATAAGCACAGAATGATCTGTTATCTTTATGCAAAGGTGATAAACTTCTTATCAAGCCTCATGGTTTATTGGTGAGTTAAGGGCATCTTAATAAGGAGCTAGCTATGTTGATTTGCTGAGCTAGTGGCTAAACTCTGAACATTTTCTGAAAATTTGCATGCCTTTAATTCAAGCACTTAGGAGGCTGGTCTACAGAGTAAGTTCCAGAACAGCCAGCGCTTTTACACAGAAAAAACCTTAACTCGTTAAAAAAAAAAAAAAAAAAAAAAAAAAAAAAAAAATTTTCTGTATCAAACGGATCTTTGAGGTGAATTTAGGAAATATGGAATGCCACCCAGTACATGATATTGCTCTGATACTTTTATAATCTGGTGAGGTTTATGTCCTTCAAGTATAAGTCTATTACAAAAGAATAAATCTTTAAACAATATTCAGCATCATTAAATGTTACCCAGCAGCTCTTCCTGCTTTTCCACCCAGGTTTTTTTCCATTCATTATCCTGATGATCATGGTGGTTTCTTTCACCTTTTCAACCTCTTTGCCATCACTTATCCTGGGTTTATGATAAACCTTGTGCAGCACACTGGTTCTCATCTTCTGATGCTTCAAAATCAACTGAAAAGTCGTAGCTTACTTGGGGCAGAACCATAAAATGGTTTGTTTGTTTGTTTGTTTTTCTTAAAATGTCTCTTGATGGTGCTGGAGAGAGCCCCCTTTCCCTGTTAAGGACAGTACTCTCGTCCAAGTTCACACTTTTTTTTTTTTTTTCATTTTTAAGCCCTTTCATTCCAAATGCTTAAGACTTGGTGCTATTCATTTTTAAATGTGAGTATCAACGTTATGTAAAATGCCATCTTGTCATACAGATAAGCAAAAAAGCTGTCTGTTCTGATTATTCTAAAGCAGATGAATAATAATCCAGGGCATGGTGGCACTCTGGAGGCTGAGGCATGAAAAGAGCCATGGCGGTAAATTCCTGGGGAGGATTGAGAAAGAAAAATAAAGGGGAAAAAAGGAGTAAGCAAGACACTCAGAGTTAAAATTGGTTAGTCTGGTGAAGTCGTTTTTTGTGAATCTGACACCTACAGGCTATTTGGAATTTAACCTCATGAAGGTACGAGAGTAGCTCAGGATGAAGGCTAAGTGCAAATGGCATGAGACGTATATGGTCTTAAATATCCAGAGACTAATGACATGATCCAAGTAATTATGCTATAACCAAATAAAGAAATAATGCCATGAAGTCACAGCAAAGAAGCAATGGAGGAGCCCATCTTCATGCCCTTGAAAGCCAAAAGGACAGAATTTAATTTTCATTTTGTGCCTAGTTGAAACCATTGAGAAGTTCCCCCCCACACACACTCTGGGTTCTTTCACATTTTAACTTTGAGTTTTCAAACGTGTTCTTCCATTTCCATAAAAATAAAGCCAGATGTCAGTAGATTAACATTTCTGCAGTCGATCTTTGAAAAATACACTAGAAATTTGGGTATCTCTTATCTGAAATGCTTGGAATCAACAATTTTTTCATATTCAGGACCTTTAGATTTTTATAATCTTTTTGTAGACATTACCAGTTGAACGTTCAGAGGATTTTGTATTTCCAGATAAGGGTATCATTTTATAGCTATGGTTTCTATGAGGCAAACATATCTGTATGTGGTTCAGATTTTTATTTTCTTTTGTTTTGTATTTCAGCTGTCAGAAAACGTGAACAATGAAGCTGCCACTTCTTCTGGCCCTGGTGGTCTGTTCTGCAGTCAGTACAAATTTGAAGATGGTGTCAAAGAGAAATTCTGGTATGTTGCTGGCGACTTCCTGCTATATGGTCAAAGTGTGTGGAGGTTTTTTTTTTTTTTTTTTCGTGAGCATTCTTAGGTCACCTATATCTTTAACTAGAAATGTCTTTAAATAGAAACTCTTATATTCTAGCTCTATTGGAAAGCAGCCAAAATAAAAATGAAGTTTGTTGTTTACCACTGAGAAAATGTTGGGGAACCAGCGGAAGTTTGTTAAAATTCAATGACCAGCATACTCTCAGTGGACAACAAAATATGAAAGGGCTATTTAGAATTGGTTACATTTACTGGTGAGTAACCACCCGGGAGCAAACATTTATAAATTAGAAGAGAGGAAATCTTTAAAAACTACATATCATTTGCATCCTAATTCAATGTACAACAGTATGGTTTGAAGAGATGCTTTGGAAAAATATCATCAGTGGGATCTCCATATGTGCATACAATTCCTAATAGGAAGGCATTTAAAGGATTCAGTTTCAAATAGTAATTTCATGAAAAGAAATTTTCTTGAGCAGAAACACCTATTCCTAGAACATGGCTGTCTGGCAGCCAGTCGTGATTATACTAAAAGATTAGTTGTCGTCAGTTGATATTTCAATCAAAACTTAAATAATTGTTTAATAACATATGGAGATATGTCTTTCAGTTTTGATTAGATATCTAGTTATAACTACAAAATATGCATGAGGTTTTAATAGTTGATTTTCTGAATATAACCATTCTACTAAGACACTGAGGAATGCATTATTATGTCAAAACTAAAAACCAAGCCAGGGTTTTTCTACTGACTTCTATTTCCATTATTTTGCTAAATGTATTCACTTTACTATCATTAAGTCTAAAATCACAGCAACAAAGTGCATACTAACCTTTCAAAACAGTATGTCCTGAATTGGGCTCAGAGTTTAGTGCTTATTTTCTGAGGTCAAAATGTACTCGCTAATTGAAATAGCTAATAAATAAAGTTGTACAGCTAATAGCATATGAATAAGTTTCAAAATTGTTGGCTAGAGGTAATTCAAGAGAAGAACAAGACTGAAGTCTGGATAATTGTGAAATGGTAATGGGAGGGTTCTGCATGGGCGTGTCTTTTTGTTACAGACTCCCACAGTTAAGTCACATTAGAATAATTAGGATCTCTTTTCTGCTCCATTTGTGCGGATGGTTTTAGTCTAGCATCTCTCCAACTTGGCACATCACTTATGGCTGCCTTTCCTTCCTTCACTTTTCAAGTCACATTTTCACTTTCAATCTTGGTTCAGATTGATTGTTGCTGAAGTAAAACACTTGCAGAGATTACTTACTAGCAAATGTAACCTGTTGGACCAGATCCCATTTTTCTCAGTCAGTTATGTTATGATATCTGTAGCACAAGTCTGAAAGGGAAAAAAATGAGTTAAGTGTTTAAAAAGCCATCTACATTGTGATCACTTAATTACAACCAAACCCACAATAAAAGCAAAACAGATAAATTGTTAACATTTTGGTTTCTTCATTCCTGAAGAGACAGACTATTTAAACTTATATACATAGAGAAGGTTATTGATATACTGGTAACTTTCAGAGATCAACTGACTAATGTTTTGCTTCTTTGTGTTCACTTGTGATCTCCTGGGAATCCTAGTTTGTTTTCTCAGTGAGGTCAAGCACATTTGTCTTTATTAAAGGAACATTACACACGAAGTTGTTAACTTGAGGTAAGACACTTGGGTTTTGTATTGCTTTCAGTCTTTTGTTTCCCTATCATGTTGCTACTTGCTTTGGCCTGATGACAGTGATGACATGGAAGAAAGACTTCCTGGAGGTCCGGGTAAGGGGAGTGTTTTAAATGCACACTGTTATTCCTCTTCAGTCTTCCAGCTTCTCCTTATGGTGTATAGAGAGCAGACAGAAGAGTCTAATAGGTTAATGCTGTCTTTTGCTTAACTGGATAGTTTTATATATAGTTTCATGTTTGCTTATATACAGTTTTTTTTGTTTACATGTTTGTTTATTTAATTTCACAATATAGTAAAATTGAGTGTACAATGGATAAAGAATGCTGTGTGGGACATAGGTGATGAGAATGGGGGAGCATGTCTTCCCACTCTTCCCTTCTGTTTCCCCATCAAAATCTTCCAATGCATCAGTACTCATCTGTTGTTGTTGTTGTTATTATAATTATGCATTAATTATTTTATGTAGAAATACACATATTTTCACTCTGTGATAATCAGATTTGAGTTGATTTACCTTTGAAGAACATTGAAGAATGCTTCATCAAATCTTTAGCACTCAGATTTGCTTCATGTACTTTCTGATGTCTTTTGCTTTTGTTAATTAAAGAGATCCAGGTTCAAACTTACATGGTTACTCATTGTAGCCTTGCCAAGGAAACTCAGAGCTTCTATTTTTCTTCTCATTTTCCTTATTGGTAGTTGAAAACAGTACAATGATTAAGTCCATTATTTACTAGCATTTATGACTTTAGGTCCTTTATTCTAGACAGGGATCTCTTTCTGATGCAGTGTGTTTCTTATGCACCAGACAGAAGACCAAGGGATAAAATTTTCTACTTCTGTACTTGCCAAATGTTAAAAGATGACTTAACAGTTGGAAATTCTCTCTCTCTCTACCCCTCCCCTTCCCTCTACCTCTCCCTGTCTCCTTGCCTCTCCCTCTCCCTTCTCCTTCCCTCCCCCCCCTTCCCTCTCCCTCTCTGTCTGCCTCTCATTTGCAGTGCTGGGGATTGAATGCAAGGCCTCCTGTGTATTTGGCAAGTGTTCTATGAATGATCTAGTTGTAAAAAGAATCTCCTCCAAGAAACAGATCTCATTGTTTTAGATGATGTGTAGGTTTAAGGGCGAAAAAAAGTCCATACTGTCTTTCTGTGTCATAATGAGCATGCCCAACTTACACAGGCCATAACAGGAATAGAGTTGGTTGGCTAAATGTGAGTTTGTTACCACCTCCACACTGTACTCATAAGGTTAATCATCATTTTCCATTTTCTAAATTTGATATATGGATAAGGTCCTTTGGAATGTATATCCTGTTAAAATTGGTTTACTTTACTTAAAGCTTTATGGAAACACATTGACAAATAAGTTGATACAGATACATGGCAAAAATGCTTATTTCCTTTTCTAGTAGAGGACACAAATACCTAAAACTAAATTGTTTTCTTATTGTTGTTGTTTGTTTTTGTTTTTTTAAATTTAGGGTTTATTTATTTTGTATTACCTTTACATTCCTACCACAGTCCTTCTTCCTTCCAGTCCCACCCTTACAAATCCCATCCTTCCCATTATCCCCTCTCCTCATAGAAGGGGAGGCCCCCTTAGGTACAACCCTCCCTAGAAAATCTAGGACTAGGCAGGACTAGGCACATCTCTCCTGCTGATGTCCAGCCAGGTAGAGGAAGGGAATCCAATGGCAGGCAATAGAGTCAGAGACTTGCTCTAGTTTATTACCCACCTGAAGACCAAGCTGCACATCTGCTATAAATGTGTAGGTGGCTAGGTACAGCTCCTGCTTGCTCTTTTATTGGTGGTTCAGTCTCTGTGAGCCCTCATGGGCTCAGGTTGGTTGACTTTGTAGGTCTTCTTGTGGTGTTATTGACCCTTCCCTCTAGCTTACTCAATTATATTCCTCACTCTTCAACAAAACATCTCAAGTTAGTCTGGGTCTCTGCATCTATTTTAATAGTATGTTTTGGAGAAATTATTCTCCCTCCTAAAATAGGCCACTGAAAGTCTTCTAATTTACTGCTTTTTAGAACTTGATAAATGATGTTTGTGGAGTGCGTGTGAATGTTACCATTTGGGCCACAAGGCTTTCTCCTTACATTGTCTTGGATTTTTGTTTTTGCCCTTGTTGCTGTACAAAATTTCAAGCTATGTTGTGCAGTTGTTGGTATCCAGCTCTTCCAGATTGGATGTTTAAATCAAAGGACATAGCATCAGTGTTGTAGGAGTATGTGTTTAAGTTTGTACCAAAAGTAAGTCATCATGCAGTCAGTTTATCTGTAGGATAACCACAGTTAGCAACTTCTCTGTGATCTGCAATTGTAAATAAAATTGTAGCTTCCAAAATACTTGAATCAAGAACAATATGGTTTCTAGAACTGTGGAGGACCTGAAGACTTACTGGCACATACTGGGCACTTCAAGATATATTTTTGGATAGACATATATGAAATCATTCAACTCTATGTAATGAGAGAATTACTATATTTGAGATTTATGATATTATGCCATTTTCTAGTTGTTGATGAGTGGGTAGTTGCTTGTTTTCACTAGAAATGGGCAACCTTTAAAATTCCCAGAGAAGTAAAAGCAAACAATAAAGGAAGAAATAAAGGTTATATGAACTATCTTGCCTGAATAAGACAGTTTCTCAATCCCTTCCAAGTGTAAACAAAGTAACTTCTTTTATGAGTCAGATTGTTATGTAATTCTGAATAACATGAAGTATCCTTTCTTTGAGTTCTTTGATGTTTTGTTTTTCAAAAATGTAGGCCAGAAGTAAAGCTGGCTTAAGTATATTCATACAGCATCAAGTCAACAAGAGTATCAACAAGATGGTACTTGATTTTTATTTTAAAAACTTATTGTAGTGAGCTAAGATCAAGGAGAAAAATTCCACCCAACTATCTTCACTTTAGTTTAAATAGACATTCTAGTACTTGGTAATTGAGTATTTTAATTATTTGGTTAGGGTTAGTTCTCTAATGGAATTTAGATTTTTGAGGAAAAGGAATGTTGGGTGGGAATGATTGGCTAGGTCAGTAAAGTATTACACGATGAAGTTTTGAGTGAAAGACAAAGTTTAGAGCAAGTTGAGAGTCGGCAGAACATTATTCATATTAGCCTGAACTTGTGGCCTGGATCACACCCAATGAAATGCTTAGTGGAGAAGATGAAAGAGAAATAATTTTAGAGTTCATACTCATTGGGTTTTATATGGCCACAGGCATAGCATATTAAAAATTCTTACTGAACATGCAGCATTCTACTAGTCCTAGTGTGTGGGAGGAAGGAAATGAAATGAAAGCTTATTCAGTCAAAACTATTTAATCTTATGGAGATAAATGAATGGCTAATAAAATTATAGTAAACTAATGGAATAATATATAGTTATCAAGATGATATTGGGATTTAGACCATATCCATCCACTAAAATGTGACTATAAAATGATAGTAACTAATAAAGCAGAACATACTGATGTTTAAAATGTGCACTTATGCTTATTAAAATTGAAATAGAATTTCTGATGAATTTTCACATTTATAGACAAATGGAGTTTTTTTCCTATAAAGATGCCTTAAGGTTATAATCAAAAATTTCCTATCTCATACTTGAGGTGATTTCTCAGGAATTAAGTGTAATGGTCAGTCTTCTAGAGAACTTGAGTTCCATTCTTAGCATCCACATGGTAGCTCACAGTCCTCTGTAATTATGCCTGTTCCAAGGCGGGATTTTTATGACCTCTTCTGGCCTTCACCTCCAGAATGCACATAGTATACAGACATACATGCAGACAAAACACTCATATCCATTTAAAAATAAAATTAAAAACAAACTAATGGATTCAGTTTACTGAAAGTCAGTACTCTTATCTAAATATGTCACATATGGAACTCCTGGTGAATAACACAAGAAAATTGGATTTAATATTAAACTTTCATAGTGCAGGACTCTAAAGATAGGAGAGTGGGAGAAGGTTGAAGTTAATAGTAGACATTCTACAGAAGATTGGGAAGGTCAGAGTAAGTCTCTTATACTCAAGTGAAATCAGACTGGGCTGGAAAGAGGCAGGAGGACCATCGTAGAAAAGGACACATTGTTAGTGAATAGAGGTAGCAAGGTGTGTGGTGTATGTGCCTGGGAGAAATGTTGTATTCATTACGAGTTTCACATTGTTTTAATAAAATACCTGAGAAAACCACTATAAGAAAGGGTTTATTTTAGTTCAGTTTGGGGACATAGTCTCTCATGGTGGGGAGATTATGGTGTCAGGTGCTTGAGTTATCTGTTTCCATTGCATTTTCAGTCCAGAAGAAGAGAGCAAACGTTAATACTCATCTAGCTTTCTTCTTTATATTCAGTCTAGCAACCCAGCATTGAACTGCCCTGCCTGTATTTAGGTGTGGGTCAAACTGGTGGGCTGCAGCAGCCGGCCCCAGGCCCACTCGGCAGCGGCCCGGGACCTGCGAGGTGGAGGCTGCCTGGAGGCCTCCAGGCAGCCTGTCTCTCATACTGGAGGAAGGTCCCAGGTTCCAGTGGCTGGAGGCTTCGGTGGCGGCAGGCCCAGCAGGCCCTAATGATACGAGGAAGTCCTTGGTTCCAAAAGGCTTTATTGTCAATGCCGATGGTGGATGGATCTGGATGTACCCCCCCAAACTCAGGGCAGACCTGGGTTAAGTAGAGAGGGAGAAAGGGGGAGGTTCTGGGGGCAGTGCTTACTTGGCTCCACCCTCTGACCTTCATTAGTATGTAACTCTCTAGGGCCTGAGGCCTGTAGTTACACCCTCTCCCTGTGCACTTTGGGAGGGGCTGTAATGGCCTACGTGACTGAACAATGTAGGTCTATGGAGATTGGACTGCTTGTTAGGACCCTGGGTTCTGGAGACATGGCCGAACTCCTGCCATTTCTCCCTTGGAGTCTCGGGGTTCTAGGCCCATGCCCAGCCAAGAACCAGGATACCCTTATGCAGTCCCACATTTAGGGTGAGCCTTTATTTCTATTTTATTTAATACAGTCTAGAAACTATCACACAGATAGGACCAGAGAGTTGTTTCAATAGTAATTTTCAATCTCAGGTTCAAATCAACAGGAACCATCCCAGGTGTATGTCACCTAGGTGGGGGGTTGGTACAACAAGTTAAGTCAAAGAGTGGTAAAGATTTTACTTTCCATGAGAATAATGTCAAATGACTATATGGAATACCTAGGTGAGCAAAAACGAAATCTGAAATGATTCTCATGTAGGAAACCAGAATTTGACACGGAAGACAAGTACAATTAGTTTCCATTTATGTTTCATCAACATTTTATTTGGAAACATTACAAACCTACATAAAAATTAAAAAGAGCCACACAATGGCCATATATTCCTCACCTTGAGCAATGATTATCTGCTGAGAGGATCTTTTTTTTTTTTTTTAAATGAATTGAGAATAAATATTTTAAATTCTGTTTCCATGACTGTTGAGATAAGATAATTTTCTCCTTTGTTGTATTAATTAAAGGAGTTGTAGTGAATATTTTAAACAGTAAGTCGATCTGCTCTAAGGTAATAAATAGGACCGGCAAACATCCTTCATCAAGATGTATCATTCATCCGAAATTTGACACAAAATATTTTGGTACTTTTTGCCTAGTTTTGCTGAATATTATTTTGCTTTATTCATGAACATAATGTCTTGGTTTTTTTTTTTGTTTTTTTTTTTTTTTTTTGTAGTATTGCCTTCATTAGATTGTATGAGAAAGAAATTTGCTTCATAAAATGACTTGGGAAATTTTCTGCTTTCTTTTATATAATCACTTTTATATTTTTACAGTCCAGTTGTTATCCCCTTCCCAGTCTGCCCTTCCACAGTTCCTCATCCCATTCTCCCCTCCCCCCATCTCAAAGAGGATGTCACCCTTCACCCCCCATGCCAGGCATTCCCATTCCCTGGGCCTCAAGTCTCTAGAGGGTTAAGTGCATCTTCTCCCACTGAGGCCAGACCAGGCAGTCCTCTGCTGTATATGTGTCAAGGGCTTCATATCAGCTGGCGTATGCTGCCTGATTGGTGGCTCAGTGTCTGAGATATCTCAGGGGTCCAGGTTAGGAAGACCAGTAGTCTCAACTTCTGCTTTCTTGAATGACATTTCATATTCAAATTATTAATAGTGTTGACCCCAGCAATTATTTGGATTTGGAATCCTGTTCTTTGACATTGAAAACTTGATGCTGTGATATTTAAAATTAGATTCAGGACTATGTATTTCTTTTCTTTTTTCAGACTTGGTACTTTGTGATTTTGAAGGGATTCATCTATTTCAAGTATTCTTTTAATTTATTGGCAGGGAAGCATACACATACATTTGTCTCCTAAAACATCTATTGCTCCTTATGATGAAAACTTTAACAATTCTTTCTTCTAGTTTTTGAAACATACAGTATTTTATTAATATGTTGTTTTTTCTTCATAATTTAAGTGTGTTCTGTGTATGGTGGAGAAAATATAATAACTATCTCAGTGTCTGATGTTTGTTGAATTTTACTTTCTGTTCTAGTTTATGAACCTATGCTGCATAGTTTATATCAACTTGACACAAGCTAAAGTCAGATGAGAGGCAGGAACTTCAATTAAGAAAATGCCTCCAAAAGATTTAATTGTAGGGCATTTTCTTAATTACTGATTGATGGGGAAGGGCATAGCCCATTATGGGTGGTGCCACTTCTGGGTTGGTGGTATTGTGTTTTATAAAAAATCAGGCTGAATAAGCCATGAGGAGCAAGCTAAAGCACCCCTCTATGGTCTCTTCATCAGCTCCTGCCTTCAGGTTCCTGACCTGTTTGTGTTCCTATGCTAACTTCCTTCAGTGATGGACTAAAATGTGGAAGTATAAGCCACATTAAACATTTCCTCCCCAAGTCACTTTTAGTCATGGTGTTTCATTATAGCAACAATAACCATAACTATGACAAACTCTGTTGGTGAACATTGCATGTGAATAGTTAAGTTTTGCTACACATTATTCAGTACTTATCAATAAAGTCAAGGTAATTGATAACAGTTTTTGTAACTTCTATACAATTTCTGGTTTTGTGTTACTCATCAAATAAATTAGTGAGATGATTTTTATTAATATGTCTAATTATAATTGTGGTTTTTGTCTTATTATTCCACTACATTTGACAGTAATAACCTCATAAATTTTGAAGCTCTTGTCAGTTACATAAATTTAAAATTGTCTTTGCAAAGAATAACCTTCTTTTCTTAAAAAGTTTTTTCTTTGTCTATGGCAGTATATCTGCTAGATGACATAACCTTGTTTTCATGATATATTAATCCTTTATTATTAGCATTTGTAGTTTTAAATGAAAAGTATGTTTTCTTGACTGCATATTACTGAATGTTGCTTTATCCTGAAAACTTTTTTCTCTTTAGGTAGAGAATGTAGTTCATGTACCATGAATGTAATCTTGCTGTCACATATTTTGCATTTGACTCTTCTCAATTTTTCCCATTGTTGTTGTTCACTCATTTCTCATTTATGATTCAGTTTTTGTTAAATGAATAATTTTTGATATTCCATTTTGTATCATGTCTAGTGATATACTTTAGCTCTAACTCTTTTTCTTATGGTTGCTTAAAGGAGGAGGACTCAAATTATGGCCTATGGACCCATACAAGCCTCTCTCCATGGCACGTTTTTATAAATAAAATAATATTGGAAAACAGTAGCATTTTATTTTTGTATATTATAGATGAGTGTTTTGTGCTCCAGTTTCAGAGAGGAATACTTACTATAAGCAAGGTATTGGCCAAAAAGCCTCAACCATTTTTAAAGGCTTAGTCCTGCTTTACTGCTATTTGCAGTCTTAACTTTACAATGTCCATACAGAATCTACAATCTGCCACTCTATGCTTCACCCACGATCCACAATATATTTGATATTGTATTCTTTCTGTTTATCCCTAAATGCTTATACTTGTTATAACCCTGTTATAATCCAACTTTTTTTTGACTTTTTACTTCTCAGTTCACCAATATGATAACCTTTCCACAGCACAGATTACGGTTAGCGAACTGCTTGTCTTTTGTGTTTGCATCATAACGTCTTCTACATTTATTATGAAAATATCTTATGCTTTCATTATTTTCCCAGGTACTTAAGAGAATTAGAAAATATAGTTTTTATATTTTGTTAATGTATTTACTATTACTTGGGGTTAATTTTATTTCTGATAGTTTGAAACATTTTTGTACCCCTTCTCTTCTTTCTTAGATTATAAAATAGTCCTTTTACTGTTTTACAGAGCACAAATATGCTAGAAAATTTTGTTTTTCTTACGTGAAAATATATTTATATTTTCTCAAAATTTTAGACTTCCTTGCCCTGGATATAGAGTACAGGACTGACAGCTTCATTAGTCTGTGGTGTTATTACATTAATTCTAATGAGAAGCCAGTGGTCGATCTTATTTTTTCTCCTTCTGTGTGTGGCATATATTCTCCTCTGATTGCTTTTGACAATTTGTCTTTGGTTTTACTTATGATGAATATGATCCTTGGATTCAATGAACTTTACAAGTGTGTCTTTGTACATGTGTGGATGTGTGTGTGAGGGAAAGGGGTAAAGGGGGAGAGAGAGAATATGATAATATGAAAAACTCGGTAGAAAGGAAAACTATATAATGAAAATCCATTTCTTTCAGTTATATCACAAAGAATAGTATAACAGTGAGCATGAGTTAATAACTAAGTTAATTACTTTGGTTGATATATATATATATATGTATATATGTTGATATATATATGTAATACGTAATATGATTGATAAAGTCCTTTATGACACTGGTTCTTTTTAATTAGAAGTGTGTAGATAATTATACTAATGAAAATAGTTCATTAGTTTAATAACTGAAAAGTCTGTAAACAATTCATTTGCAAATTCTCTCCAGTTCTGTGGCGTTGTCTGCATACAGAAGTGAAAATGCTTGGTATCACCTTGGATTTATTTCTATTCACACCATTGAAGAATGAGAGGACAATTAAGAATAATTACACCTTCTTAATTTTGATTTGGGACTTATCCCATACATAAGAATAGCTAAGAACTTTAGTAGATGGGCTCCTCCCTTCTCTTGCTTCAAAATGAAAGGGTATTGTATTTGCTGGAGAGGAATTCTGAATTCCTGTTATTTCTGCTAGGGTGACTTTCCATCATAACCCCACTCATGTAGGCATGACAGGGGAAAGTGCATCCCTTGGGACTCTACAGGTGTAATTTGCACTAAACGAAATACGTGCCTGCAAAGCACATTCTTAATGCTTACTGTAGTTTTTTCCCAGTGGAAAGCTGATACCCAGAGATTTCTTAAAATATTCAGGGTACACCCTAATCCATCAGAGAGATACTGAATATGTAGCTTACCTTTTTCATATTCTAATTAATGTCCCATTTTTCCTTCCATATATTTATTTAAAACCACCACAGTGAAGCAGAATGTTTTATGAGGATGGCACAGACTTTCCTCTTCTGATAGAAATGCTTTGACATTCAATGACCTTCCCCCAGGCAAAGAAGAGTCAGCACTACTTCTCTCTGCCTGTGTGACTTAGGAGAACTGTATCTTAAGTGAGCACTCTCTAAATGGCTACAGACAAGAAACATATGGTTTTTTAGAGATTCTCATTAATCCTTTGAGATGAATGACATGTACTTGGCATTGTTTCTTTGTGGGAGAAATAAGATAGTGGTTGGTGGTAGTTATAAAACTAAATTCTGCTAAGGGATATCATAGACACAGGATGTTGATTAATGTACCCAAATATGCAAGCAGACTGTGTCAGAAGTCTTTTTTGGGTACCTTGGTGTAAAATGGACTAAGGCATACTCTTTGCTCTCGAAGAACTCAGTAGATCACAGAGGAAGGGATACACTAATATGAATCATATGTTACTATATGTCAGGCACTTTGCTAAAACACATTCCTCCCCATAAAAAGAAATCACTAATCTAGACCAGTACACTATTTGTATAGATACAGAGAAAGAGGCTTTGCATGGTTGAATAATTTGACCACTTCTTTCTAGCTAGGAGGAGGTAGAGCCAGATTTCAACCCAGGTTTATTTGGCTGCAGCATTTTGCCATTAAATACTCTGTCATGCTGTACTTTTGTGTGCACATCACTGCACTCATTTTCCAGTTGAGATATTTAAAGGGCAAGTTCATCTGAGGTCTCTAGCTATTCAGAGACAAATCCAGACCTCAAATCATTGTCTGACTTCCATGTTTAGGATTTTGTCCTTAAAATACAGCTATGTCTTATAAAGGTGTGGAATAGTACAAGTCCTTGGGAGAGGCACAGATACAATTCCGGTGAATATTTTCTTTCTGTCTTGAGGTCAGAGTTATCAGGGAAGGCTTCTTGTAAGAGATGCCATTTGATAACAAATGAGAAAAGCTGAACTGAGAATAGCAATGGTAAACAGTATTTCTAGATGAGATCAATAGCACTAAATGTGCGAGTGTGTAAAGTGATTACAATTTTTGAGTCTGAGCAACCCGGCTAGTGTAAACCCAAGTAATTAGGAAACATATTTGCACAGAAACAAGAAGTTAGACAGATGGTGTTTCAAATATATCTTATGTTTTTAAAATATAGGAAATATATTGAGAATCTAAGAAGGAAGTGTAGACTGTGGTTCATCAGTTGGGAGAGTAGGAGGCAAGGTTGCTGTGACTTTCAAGTCCTGGGCTACAGTTTTTGTTCGAATGCTTTCCATTAGCTATAAGAGGAAGGGCCAATCACAGCTTCGTTTTCAATTCTGAAAGTATAATTTTGAATAAAAGAAATTACTGAGTAAGTCATTTCTGTCAATTACAAATTGAAGCTTACTTTTCTGTTTTCCTCAATGTTCAGCTGAGTGGAACGAATGATTTTCAAAAGGAAATTATTTCTGGTCTTTGAATTACCAGCAGGTGGCAGTGTGACACATTCCTTCTAATAGAAGTAAAGTTGCATGTTTTTTTTTTTTTTTTTTCTTTCCCCCATGCATGCCTAGCTCTTTCCAGGGCCTGAAATTAGAACTGTTTTTCTTGTCACTTGGGTGTGATTGGTCTAATATTTACACATATGCTAGTTTCTGATGGCTCCTTGGCTCAGGGATCTTTCTGTTTTCCTCAAGGAGAGTGCAAAGCACAGCTCAAGTTAACTTTTCAAGTGGCCCTTCCCAGTTAGGAATTCAAACTGTAAAGGCATAGAGAGGCTATAAGGTGAAAAAGATTTTGCGTTTGGCAGTCCTCCACCTCAGCCACTCTGCTTTTAAAGTGCTTCCTTCCTTACCAGCATCTACTTCTCACCAAAGCTTGAGCAGTATGCAAAACGTTCACAATTGCCTTGATCTTTACTCAGAACTTTCTTGCTCTTTAATAGGCCACAGCTCAGTTCATCTTTAAAATAGTCCAGTGTAACAGGTCAGGACACAGATTAACATAGGGCTACTGGATCCACTTCTTCAGAGTGCAGTTCTACCAGGTGCTAGTAATGTGAGAGCTGAAGCACACTCCAAATCTCCATTCCTCTCCATCCTCGCCACTGCCTTCATATCCTTTCCCTCCTGAACACTGCTCTAACCTGAAACCTTCAGCTACTCCTCTGTTACCTCTTATCATCCACAACATGTGTAGGTGGAGTTTTAAATTATAGATATTATGCAACTTATAAGAATTTATCTAGTCATCTAGTATGTGTGGATTAACTATTTCCTGCAAGATGTTTTCCTATCAAAGAGACACCCCTTTGGTTCACTTACCACATACTGGGAAAAAATTCAGGTGTCCTGTGTGGTATACGATCTGTGGCATGTCAGATCCTTCTTGGTCTATTCCCTAATTCATGTCCCACAACATATTAAGTTAGGAGCTATTTTTATATAAATATAAAATATTTATGTCATATGTATGTATAGATGTAAATATGTCGTCATATATACAGATGTTCTTCAAGCTATTGTTGAGTCCCATCCTGATAACCCATCACATATAGAAAATACCGTAAGTTTAAAATGAATTTCAAAGCAGCACAACTCAGTGATATAGTATACTATAGAATATCGTATTCATCTTCATGTCCTGATAATGTTGCTGACCATGAACTGCAAGTGAAATTGCTCAGGGTCATGAGAGAATGTCATGCTATATGTTAATAGTGTGGGAAAAGATCAACACTCAAAATTCAAAATAGACCTTTTGCCAAATGCATACTCTTGTGTTGAAAACTTTAATGTTAGATTATTATAAGTTGAAGACTATATCCATATTGGCCCCCAGGTGGGATCAATCTTGTTTCTGTATAGCCTTCATAGATGACATACATATCATCCTTAGTTATTTGTCATTCTGAAAAAGAACTCTTTGCTTGTGAGCCCTGGGTATTTCATCCTCTGTTTTGCCTCACTTGTAAATCCTTCCCTACATTCCTTTTGTTGTCATAAAACTGCTCATATTTAAAGACCTATTTCAAGCATTGTTCTCTCAGGGTAGTTTTGTTTGGATTTCCCCTACCCTTCCTGATCTTCTAGCTAGAAATAATTGTCTTTCTTCCTCTGTGTTTATTTCACATTTTGTTTGTGCTTCTATGTTAAAGTTGATCATATTGGGATTTACTTATTTGTATGTCTATCCTTTGTACTATATAAATTTTTGGAAGGCATAAATTGTTGGTTTGAATTTTCTGTTTGTAGTAGGCTGTTTATATCACAGTTGATCAATAAGTACATATTAGATGGTAGAAAAATGCACGTGGATTGTTGAACCCTTGTTGTCTTGAAGAGCAGAGGATTTGTGGTAGAAAGTTATTGAGCAACCTGAATTTCTAAGCATCACACCTGACAGTTTGGAATTATGGCTGAGATAGCTGAGTACATGGGCTTTCACATTTTGATGGGGAAAATTTAACAGTGATACCCCTGAAAGTCTATTCTCATCAGCAAAATTACACACACACACACACACACACACACACACACACACACGCACGCACACACGCACGCACGCACGCATACATGCA
Source organism: Mastomys natalensis (assembly GCA_021653895.1). NCBI lineage: Eukaryota > Metazoa > Chordata > Mammalia > Rodentia > Muridae > Mastomys > Mastomys natalensis. Next base: position 78,487 of record JAJTUV010001809.1, on the reverse strand, counting down.
TGCATGCACATGCATCAGTTCTTGTTCATATTTCTATGCCCACTTTCTTTTCCTGGTACATAAGAACATGGAAGCTGTATGAAGGTACCCACTAAACTCTGGAATCTGCCAATATCAAAGGGGCTCTCAGCACAAATTTGTTTAAATTTTGTTTTCAGCCATGTATCTTTGCCCCTTCTTTTTCTCATTGTTCCTTTATATTCTGGAGTAGAGCCTGTGAATGAAGCTAAAATGTCATTTACCAACTTGTCCTACTACTTACTTAGTGAATGTCATGACCAGGATGCTACATAAAACTATTATTAAACGTTGTGACAATTTGTCATTTTGTTTGCTGTTATTTCCTAGTCTGAATAGGGCCTTTCTACTCCCTCTAACCCCCATGTTTTGAAGCTCAGGGTGTAAAGGTTGGCTGCTTGCCTATAAAAACAAAGAAGAGGATGGACAGCATTGTGCCCTGAATAATCTTACTTTCTCTTTTCCAGTGTGGTTTTCAGAATTATTCCTCGTCCTTTAATTTTCTGAATATTAAGATCAGGTTTGCCATACTCTGACCTCTTACTGGTGTTACTCAAAGTGACTTGTATCATCAGACTTCTTGCATCCTCCCGTGCACATTTCTTGGTGCCCTTTCGGGTGCTCGCAGTGAAGGCTTTGTTTGCCATTTTCACATTCTTAAATATTTATGCTACTTTGAATGTCCACTTGGGAAGACAAGAAAGCAAGAATGAGCTTTTGCATTATTTTGCATAAAATTAACATGTCGATTTTTTTCTACAAACCCATAGGTTACAGATTAATTTACATAAACCTGACATTCAGGAAGCTCAACCTTTACCTTGTCAAAGAAAATGAAATAAGTCAGGACAATCAAAAGTGAGTATATTTAAAGCATCAGAAAATGAGTTAGGCAACAGGTGAAACTTCTTATTGTTAAATGTTAATATGCACAGAATTTTATTTTTCTTTGTACTTTTTTTGAGACAGCTTCTTGGTAGGTAGCTGAGGCTGGTCTTGAATTTGAGATCCTCCTGCCTCAGTATCCTAAATGCTGATGATATTCCGGGCATAAGCCAATACATTCAGCTACTCACAAAATCTTCATGTATAAAGGTATCAAAGTTATTTTGTTCCCAGTGTAAGAATCCCATTGAGAGCTCATCACTCAAGTGATGACCCAGGGGACAGTTTCCCTTTCAAAACAAAATGTTCACTTAGGTAGATGCTTTAATTTTGGAAAGCTTTTAATGGTAGGGAGCAAATCCGTTCTTGTATGTATTTTTGCTAATGGATCATATCTCTGTGTCCCACAACCAGTCTAATCTGTTTTAATCGGAATTTGTAGTTGATGGGTAAGGATTAAACGAATCCACAAATGCTCTGAAACTGATTGAAAAATTCTTTGTAGGAGCATGGGTGCATATAGTTACATATCTGTTACTTTCCTGAAAACTGTAAAGGTCTGTGATTCTCCTTTCTGATCATGCTCTATAAGCCAAATATATGGCTTATAGAGTTAGTATCCCTGCATTGAAGGAAGCTAGATTTAGATTACCATTTTCTTGTTGCAGACTTGCTTTTCTTACTAATTTCTTTACACGTGTGATTAATGAGTGTTTGGATTGCTCTATTTTCAAGAGGCCAAGTTTGCCTTCTGTTCAGCTCCTAATTCCGTTTGTGCTTCCAAACATCTTGTCTGCACAATTTACAATTAAATGATGGTGATCTCTAGTTATTTTAATTATTTCTCTTAATTTTAAAGATTCTAATTACATCATTTTCTCATTCCATTTTCTCTCTGAAAACTTTCCCACATACCCCTCTTAGCTCTTTTATTTTTTTCTTAAAATTTATGGCCTCTTTTTTTCATTAAATATTGTTATACATATATATGTTCCCTTTAAATGTCATAATTTGTGCAAATTCCTACACTTGTGATCATTTCAATTCTATGGACAAGTAGCAAAACTGGATTTTTGAAAACTGTAATTTGAACAATATTTTTCTTCTAACTTCTCTCAGATCCTCCCCATCTTTCCATTTACTGAACTTCATGGTCTCTTACTCTATCAAAACCAGAAAACAAATAACAACAACCTTGAAACAAACAAACAAAAGAAAACCTCCTAAAATCAATGCAAACAAAAACCAATAAAGACAAAAGGTACCAAACAAAAAGCACAAAAACTGGCATGTGTTTAGTGTAGGCCAACTACTCCTGGGCATGGGGTCTGCTCTGGAATGTAGTTGACATGTCCAGTATCACTCCATTGGAGAAAACATATTTTTTTTACTGACCTATCACCTATGGATTGCAAACAGCTTGTTGGTTAAGAATAGGGCTTTGTGTCTACCTCCCCTCTCAGTGCTAGGACTTTGTTCTAAACCTGTTGTTAGACATGCTGACCCATTCTCAGGGAATTCTGTTATGTCTGGAAATATGTTGCCTTGGAATCATCTACCACCTCTGACTCCTATAATATTTTGGGCTCCTTTTCTCCATAGATTCCCTGAGTCTTGAGGGGAGGGATTTGATAAAGACATACCATTTAGAAGAGTGTTCCAAAGTCTCCCCTGGTCTGCACACTGTCCTTTTGTGGGTCTATGTGTTAATTGTCATCTACTGCAGGAAGACTCTTCTCTGATCGGGGATGAGTGAAGCTCTGCTTCCCTTTTAAGGTTCCTCTAATATCTTGTCTGTACTGTGTCAAAGAATTACAGCTGAGAATTCTTGCTCCTTATTTTATTTTTATAACTTATCTATTTTATCTATATAATGTTTCAAACTTAGAAACCAATTTAAACACAATGGCTAGGTTGCCTCTAAGTCAAGAAAATTATGAACTTTCATTAATTCCAACAGAGTTCTTATCTTTTACTTTGTGAATATCTGGAGCTTTATATATATGTATATATCCTTAAACAGACCATTCAGATGCATCTAATTCAATTTTAGGAAGTTTTATGTTATCATGCACTGTATGAAAGCTGTAAAATTGATCTCTTTCTCTTTTGTGATTGATCAGAGACTTTCCTCTGATACAAAATACTCTCTTAAAAAATTTAATATTCTTAATTATATGTTACCATATCAAATAAAGTAATTTATAACATCAAACTAGAAAGAAATTAATTTAAAATTTTACTTGCATAGTTTAGTTTGGCATTTTATTATAATGAAGTTCATAGCACATTAATAATGTCATTGGAAGAACATACCAAGTACAGATTTCTCTGAAAGTTACCAGGTAAACGTGTTGTTTTTCACTGATGACCTTGGAATTAGGTGTGGAAAAATCAAAATCTCAGCAGCTCTGCAATATGTGAGGAACAAAAATGAAAATGAACTCCAGGATGAAAGGTTACAAAAACTGTAATTATGGTATCTTGGAACAGAGAGCTCTAATGATGACTTGAAAGAGATGAGACATTTTTGATTATGAAGAGTTGTCTGTTTTCAGTTAGAAATGGATGGTTTAAGATTAATGGTGACATTTGCTTTTAAGAGAATCATGTCTTGTGTTGGTTACAGATTCTCTTACCTAGGGCAAGATGCTTAACCACATGATATCTTGAGTTTACTTCAATTTCTAAGTTTCTATCCTGGGGCAAAAAATTCTGTATCTCTGATATGCCAATGCTGTCATGGGGTTTTTTGCTGATTTGACTTTCATCTTAGAATTTTCAACTTCACTCTTAATTATGTATAGGACATATGTCCCTCTTGGGGAAGAATGTAGACGGAAGGAAAGAATTCTTTTGTTGAGTGACCAAAATGGCCACCATTAAATATCTAAGTGGACATTGTTCCTGTCAACTTTGCACCAGAAAGGCTATGTACTTATTTCAATTTTGTTTTCACATCTCAAAATACTTTTTTGCATACATAGTATATGAATTGCCTTCAGACTTTATGTTGTGATCTAAATAAATTATGTTTTACTTGAATGAAAAATGATACAACAAAATAGCCAACAACATATGTTCACATTTACACCTTAGTATGCAGATCAGTGTGGTAATATATTTTGACTAAAATCCAAATCTAAAACAAGGGAAGTGTACTTTGTTGTAACTTATCATGAAGACACAATTATAAAAATTTAAAGTGTGTGTGTTTACGTGTGGAGAGTAGAACAATGATGGATAGGTGCCTAACATAGGTGATCAAAGGAATACATTCAAAATATTCTTACTGTTAAAGTATCTGTATAGATCAAGTTAATAAAATAGAATTACATGATCCTGGAATCTCTGCACTGAACATCCTTACAGATAATTTTGCCAAAAGTTTTCATTTCTGCTTCAATCATTCTCAGAGTTATGTTTCAGCTGATACGGTCCTGGAAGAGTGTCAGTGGACTCCTTAGGGAGGAAAAACAAATAGTGTGTACTCAATACTACCTGTTAAATAAATAAATCCATGAATGTATTTAGAGGTCTTGGCTTTCCTGTTAGAAGTTATAATGTCTCAAAGTTATCCATATCATTGTTGATAATTACATAAATGGGTGGGAGAGTGGGTGAAATCTCTTTTTGTAATTCCAGCAGAGTTGCATGTTTATATTTTAGAAATACACATACAAGTTTGCCAAACCTTCTCTGATACTCTAATGGAATCTTTTAAAAGCTCTTTCTTGCTTTTGTAATTGCTAATTGCCAAGCACTGTATGGACATTGTTTGGCTGATAGTCCATCTCTGAGGAAGCTGGTCATGCTATGGGAAGAGGCCAGTTCTGTAGAAGAGAAAGGATCTGTGTTGCATACCCTGTTTTCAGCTGAAGTGTCCTTCAATACTTGAAGCATCTCTTGCCATATCATGCCCCAGTGCATAATCCTCTACATTTTCTTCCTCTTCTAGCAGAGCTGCACTCTTAGAGTACCTAGCTCACACAAGAAGAGCTCTGCTGGTTAAGTGCTGGTGGAGTACGCTAAACACTTTGATTCTAGTATTATTTTCTACACTATAGTTAAATCACATTCTCTATGTGAACTCTCATATTCTTCTCAGAGGGAAAACATTATGGGGAATTTGGGTTTGATTTAAATCATTTTCATTTGTGTGCGCACATGAATGTGTGTGGCAATGTAGCTCAGGTTAACTTAAAACTCACTATGTAGCCCAGGCTAACTTCACAATCTCAATATTCCTCATATCTAAGTCTTCTGAGTACTGGAGAGATAGGCATGATCTACTTGTTGTCCAATTGAGCTTTGTAAACATGGGTACCTTGGAGTTGCATAGGAGCAAACACCAGATCAGAATGATAGGCAGAATGATGAGGATTGTGATTTCTCCCACGCACTTCATATCATAGTAGCTTTACTTCACTTTTAACTGTTACACTTTCCTGAGTTTGGTTTAAAGTACATTAACTGACAAGGAGAAAGTGCATCATTGATGTAAATCCGTCATTAAGGTAATTGAAATGATTTTTAACTACTGCCTTCATGGTTCAGGATTTGCCTTTTGGTGTTGCTGATTAGATTGAATTGATCATACAACAGTGTGATCAATGGCTGTACGAGTTTATCTTGTTGGCCACCTGCCTGCATTTGCTCAGGTTAACATAGCAGAATCTTTGCACTAAAGATGTGGGGATTATGAACATTTAGTAAAAAGACAGAAGACAGATTATGTATTAGTTGCTTTTCTATCACTTTTCTGAAACAACATGACCAAATGCACTTTATAGAAGGAAGATTTTGCTTTGAGTTATGGTTCCAGAAGGATAAGAATCCATCCTTCTGGAAACATAGGGTCCAAGTGTTTAAATGGCAGAGCCTGTAGAGGCCATTCTCATTCACACCAACACAGACTACTGTTCTTTCTTGCAAAGAATGAAAGGGTGGGCAAATAGTTCTGAACAGAACAGAATGAAGTTCTTTTAATATACTCTCCTTCGTCCCTCCTTAGGCCTAGCAGTAGACTTTCTGTAAGTGATCACTTGCCTGTATACTGAGAGTTAAATTTGTTCAAACAACAATGTCATTCCTAGAGGGAACATTTAATCATTTTATTATCTTTCAACAGTTAAAACCCAGCTGATCCTTAACTATAGGAAGCATGATTGGTGTTCCTAATAGGATGCCAAGAAGACACATAGTATGTTAGAGATGGGTCAGGGAAAGGAGAAATATACACTGTGGTCTGAAATGCAGCTTATATTTTTCAAGCTACTCACTGATCTGTGATCCAAAAAGTGTCATGGGTTCTAGTAGAAATAGTAGCTTCTTTAGATTTTGTTCTCAGTGTTTAGCATTGACAGTGTATAGTGGTCAATGGCTAGATAAAGTCATGTGAATAATAACCATTCTCATTTCAGAATCATAGATGAGGGCCAGAGGACCAAGGAGGACCTAGTGAATTGCCCTGAGGTCACAGGGTAAATTGCTAACAGGAACCAAGGATGGAGAGATTTATGAATTTCTCCCATATATTTCATCACTTCTTCTAAGATTGTCTTTTAGTGACAAAGTCCAATAAAACCTTTCACTAAGCCAGCGAGAAGTCTTGATTGGAAAATGTCAATGAAGGTTCCTGCCATACCCTAGCATTTTGAATTATTAGAGGAACATAATCTGGCTTCACCTTATGGGGGCGATATTACAAATGATTCAAGCTTGCTGCGAAGTATTTTCAGATGATGGAAATACAATTGTTATGACATTGTTCATATATAAGACATCACAAGTAGAGAGTTTAGCATAGTAACCACTCCCAAATTATTCTTCTTATTGTGATGGATTTGCCAGTAGGGGTGATTTATATTCAGAATTCACATGGTGGTGCTCCTTCCACACTTCAGTTTGCTTAAAAAGCTGCTGTAACACTGGAATTGGGAGCCAACACAGCTTCCACCTTCCCATTTCATTCAAGGATTAGCATTGTTTTGCTTAAAACATTTAAAACCATTTTAAAATGAAGAGAGTAAGGACTAAGGAAGGATGAATAATGAATGGCTGGTTCAAAGTCAACTTTCCTGATTTATTTGTACAATAAATATGAATTAAACAATCATTTGCCAAATCATGGCAAGAGGTAAAGGGATATTCCTTTTTCATTCTTACAATTAATAGAAATGAGTAATTATTTTTTTAATTTTTATTTAATCTTTTTTTTTTTTTTTTTACACTCCAGATTTTATCCCACTCTCGGTCCACCCTCTGACTGTTATACATCCAAATCTTACAAATTCACTGAGGCTTTTTAACTGTGTTCCTTGTCTTTTATGAAAACTACCATGACAAGTTAAGAATTATGGAATTGTTTATGAGCCATTATAGTTTAATCATGGATATACTGATTATCTTCTTACTGTATGATAAGTTTTACCAATTAATACCTACATAATACATGTATGTACTGTTTTGTGCACTGTTCTGAAACTATGAGTACCTGTTTAGCCTATTTAATTTACTCTATTAGTTACTTTTCTCAGTACTGTGACAAAATATCCAAGAAAGGTGACTTAAGGAAGCTTTATTTTGGCTCATAATGGTGGCAGAGTCATGGTGGCAAGAGTGTAAGACAGCTAATCACATCCTGTCTGTAATCAGGAAGAACAGAGAGACAAATGTTCAGACCATTTTATCTTTTAAATTCCACCTAAGATGCCAGCTGGTGAAATAGTAGTACCCAGTTTTAGATGAGGTCTTCGTACTTCAGTTTACCTACTCTAGAAATTCCTTCAGATATGCTCAGATGGTGTTTAGTGATTGTAGATCCTATCAGGATTAAAAATCATAAGTCCACCCCTTTGAACTTGACTCACAGACATGTTACATCAAACCACCGTCATCTCCATGTCACCACAGGCTCATGAATAACTAATAATACAGAATGCATCCAGCACTTGAAATATTCCCAAACTCTTAAGCAGTTCCAACACCGTTCAGAAATGTAAGTGCATAGCCTTTCTGAAACTTAGGTGATCTCTTTCTGTCACATTTTCCCAATGCACAGTGATACAAAGTAAACCTTTCCAAAACTTTTAAACCATTTCAGAAGGAAGGAATAAGTATTTAGTAAAGGAAGATTAGGCTACAGCAAGATGAAAAGCCAACAGGGAAACATCTGGACTTTAAGGACATTTACTGCTTTTCTTAGATCTGTATGTCTGAATTCAGCTATCTCCAACAACCTAGCCTCTCCATGGAAACTTAGGTGTCCCCTTCACAGCTTTAGTTAACGACTTTTTTGGGTCTCTTTATAATGACTGTGTCACCCAGACTCAGTGGCTGTATAGCATCACGGCACATGACTCCATGACACCATCGATTGTGCATATTTCATTTCTACAAAACTAGTACCACATGGATGATGCTGACAATTTCTGCTACTAGATTCCGGAGATTTATCCTTTTTGTAGCACAAAGTTTCAAACCATCTGACAGAAGTCAGGGCAAGAATTTGAGGTGGGTGATCACTAGTACTCAGGTCCATTCTCCTTATTCAGACCTGAACCTTTGGCTGTTGGTGGTGTCACTCAGTTAAGGTGAGTTTTCCTATCTCAATGAACCTAATTTAGAAAATCCCTCACAGATGTGTCCAGAGGTTTATTGTCTTAGGTGATTCTGGATCTTGTGAAACTAGCAATTAATAAATGGACAATTGGGAGAGGCCTTACTCTTAGATTGTACCCATTTGAGTTTAATACTATATGTACAATAACTATCTCTGAAGTCTTAAGCATATTATTGTGTTTGTAATGATTTTTATAAGATGCAGTTGTGAACTATATAAGATCACTATAAAAATGAAGAAATTATGTAGAAAGGAGATCCACGTAGGTCTTGCTCTAATACTTTTTTTGAGCATCAGCTCAAAAGATGGCAGCTCTCTTGTTAGTGTTGTTATGGTTTTCATTCATAATATTTAATTACTAACTACATAATGAGCATGATAGGAGTCCCAAGATAGGTTGTACTTTTGTTATCAGAAGAAACATTTTGTGAATTAATGTTTAAAATGTAGCACCAGGCAGTTTATTTTATCTTGTTTCTTTCTTTCTTTAACTGGTAGTCACCTTCAGTTTTCTTTAATGTTTAGGATGTTATAAAATATTGATATCATTTTATGAAAGGCTATTTACACAGAGGAACCAAGTTTAACTCAGTGTATGTCCAGATATAGCCCTTATTTTTCACCCTTGGCAAAGTAGAGAACATTAAAAACATAACTGGAAAGCTTACTAAATTTTGTTTAGGATGTTAGGATATATTTCAAAATGTTGTAAGAGAAGATTTTTTTTTAAGCAAGTAATTTCTCAAGAAGGGCATTGTATTTAAGATTTGTCATTCTTTAAAGGAATTGGAAGTTTAGCTCAATGTTACAGAATTCATTTGCTAGCCTTTGTTTCTAGTGATTCTTGTCTTGGTGCTTCCTAAGAGAAGCAGAACATCAATAAATAGGCAGAGCCTATTTAGACAAGTTGATGTTTTGTTCCTTGAAGAAGTTTGCACTGTATATGAGGTATGGGTTGGTGTTTGAAGCTCCTTGCAACCGTTTACTTCTCATTTCTCTGTTTATTTTTTCAAGAGTAATACCCTACCAGCTATCATAAAACATAATATTTGGATTTCTGATTAGGCAAGACAGAACTGAGTGTTTAACTGTATTCGCCAGACATAAAAACTAAACACTTGGTTGAAGATGCAACTCAGTGGCATAGGGCATGGATAGCATACACGAGGACGTGGGTTCTGTTTCTAGCACTGTCTTTTAAAAGTCAGATTTCTGAAGGACACATTGAAATCATTGATGCCTCTCAAATCTGTAATTCAGAAAGCTATAACAGCCACATGCTCCCTCCTCAAGGTTATCAATATAATGAATAGCTTCTGGAAAGAGGAAACAATTGGAGCTGGCTATCAGTTGTACAGGGACCTCTAGGGTTCAGTATTGCTTTTGTGGAGTTCTTGTTTGTTTGTTTGTTTCTTGGTGCATCTCCCTTTGAGTCAACCATGCTTTTCTTAGTAGTAGTTTACTCTTACCCTAGTACCTGTAGGTAACCAGAATAAACTTATCAGTTCACCAACCAGACTTGTAGGTCAGTCATCAGCATTCTATCAGGGGTGAATAGACATTTGTTTTTATCTCTTCAGAAAAAGTCACACAACAGAATCTCAGAATAAATCATCTCAAAGCAGCATATATTTATTAATATCTCTGTCCCCTAGAGAACTGGTTCTATGACCTTAAACTACCCACACCCAAAGTCACCATCATCTCTTACATCTTGGCTGGCTTGTTTTACTTCCTATCTTCTTAAAATTGCAATGTATTTTGCAGCCAGAGTGATCCTAAAAACAAATCTGAACTGTACTACTACTGTGCAGAAAACCCTTGAAAATATTTAATCATACTCAAGGGAAATGTTGGACTCTGTATAGAGGGGCATGAACTTAATCCTTCCTGTCTTTCTGTTACAGTCTGCTGCCAGTCCTTGCTGATTCTTCCTTATAGGGCTTATTCTTTTTGTCTGCAATGTTACATCACCTGTCTTAGCACTCCTACTCACCTGTCATTCCTGTGCTTAAATGCCATTTTATCACAGAGGTTGTGATTAACCACATGCACAATTAGGATCACACAAGTTTCCTGGGTTTAATGAAGTAAAGGGGGCGATTTCTTTAAATAGTAGGACCTCTTAGGGCCTTTGACAAGTATATGTGTACTATGAAATAAAACAAAGACATGAGATGCCAGTTTTCTTCCTTCCAGTTACCTACCGCATTTGTTTCATTGCTTTCCTTACCTTGAGACACTCCCTGGATTCTCAGAAGGCACAAATTATTTATCTACTGATACTGTACTCTCTCTACTTAATGCATTACCTGAAACTTTATAGGAGGACAGCAAAAAATTTATAATGAAAGATATAAATGTGAATCTTTGTAGTTCTCTCTTAAAGTTTTTATAGTAGGCTTTGCATAGAATAATTTAGTATTTTTAAGATAACGTCTTCCTACTTCACCACTTTTAACTAACTTAAATGAATTTCAGAAGAAAACCTAAAATTAGATTCACCAATAATTGGTAACCATTACAAATTACTAAGGGCAATACCTGACTTTTATAATTATAAATATTAGTCTTTTAAAGCTAGTTAATATTTTATTGATGATTTTTAACGCTTTCTTTTTTTATATATATTTCCCTGGCTGGTCTGGAACTCTGTGTAAACCAGTTTGGTCTCATACTCATAGAGATCTGCTTGTCTCCGCTTCTTGAGTGTTGGGATTAAAGGCAGGTGCCATCATGCCTGTTGATATTTTAGCAATAAATTTAACCTCCTTTATATTAAAAAAATAGAATTCTTTAAATGTTACCTTTAGGCCTTTGTGAATATAAAAACATTCTACTGCAAGAGCTGAAAAGATGATTCTGTGCACTTCCAGAGGACCAAAGCTTAGCACCCACATGGTGACTCACAACAATCTCTAACTCCAATTCCTGGGGATCTGCCATCCTATTCTGACCTCTACAAGTACCAGGCACACAAATGGAACACAGAAATACATGTAGACAAATATTCATACGCAATTTTTCTTTTTAAAAATCTAGTACAGAGTAAAATGAAGAAGCAACATATTAAACCTCAACAGTTGTTTCTCAACCATGTCCAAACCATTTGTAGGTATGGAAATCCAGTCTCAATGTGATCACAGTAGGATCTGATTTGTATGCACAGGGATTCTCACAGAAACACTGAGCCCCACAAATGCACAGGGATCCTCACAGAAATGCTGAGCCCTGCAAATCACAAATCCAGATCCTGACTACATGGTGTATACGTGTTGGTAGGTTTCATGTAGATCAATGATGTTGGTATGTGCATTTGAAAACTCAGATCCACTTTGTGTCCTGTGGAACCTATTTTCATTGCTGCCAGTAATGATTACAGATTCAATTGTGATCTTTAGAATAAAACAGTTGAATAGATCTTGTGGCAATCAAGTAATGACTTGTGGTATATTAACTAAACTTTGAAACCAAATGACATATTTTGTTGCTTTTTGGAGGAGCCAGTAGAAGGGTGCTTTGTAGGGTAGTCCACAAAGTCACTCACTGATAGGGCAACATGTCCAATGTCAGTTTTTTGATAGGAATCATTCCAAGGCTAATGCACTGAAAGAAAAAAGTGAGTGGACAAAGGGAACCCCAGGAGAAATTGTTTGTGATGGTTACTTTTCAATTCCATTGGAGTGTTACAATATTGCCAGTGCAACTTGTATTTGAGTGTCCGTGCTGTGATTCTATTGGAAAGTTGACTTTACCAAGATATGCTAAAGACTCATTAATAGATTACTAGCCCTAACAAGAGGAAGATTCAATCTAATGAGAAGAGTGAGTGCCTCATTAATGGCTTGGAAATTAAACAGCCTCCTCTAACTAATCAATGCTAAGTGACTGACCTTCTTCTAGGCTGCAGCTCATTAGTAGAATACACACAGATGGTAATGTGCTCAAAGGTGTTTAAAATATTTGTGGCAAGAACTGCATGAATAAAGCAAACCTATTCAATGACTCACTTTGCTATTTCTCCTGTGCTATCTGCGTGAACTGGAACCATTGGGTTATAAGAATAAATTTGCCTGATAAAATCTACAGCTCTCAAATTTGTACGTAGATAATAGATTATGATCAACGTTCACAATAATTTACCTTCATGAAAAAAAAGTCTATAGGAAGAATTGACTTGCAATAATGGCTTGCTTTATTCAGTAACTCATTTATCCAAAGATAATTGCCGCAAGGGAAAAATAGATTCCAAACCTAATATAATAAATGCTTATTTGGAATTATCTTTGACTATTCCTTATTTTTCTTTCTTATCAAATGCTTTCTTAAATGTCACTAGTTAATAAATGATCCTAATATCTCCAAAGGCCTTACAAGTGATACACTGACATTTTCCATAAATATGCTTGAGTTTCCCTGACAACAAGGCAGAGGTGACATTAGAGGTGCCATGTCTACACTATAAATAGGACAATGTGTACAACTACCAACTGAGTAGTTCTACTCTTTGTTTTAATTCCTTGGTAATCTAATATATGTATACAATGTATTTAAATCAGATTCACCCAGACAATCCTTCGACTCCTACCATATACCCTACAACTTCCTAATTCCATGTCTTTTTTTTTTCTATTTTTGACCTACTGTCTAATTAGTGCTGCTAGGAAGGACTATCTGTTGGCGCAGAGGAAACCTATAGGAGGCACATTCCTGAGGAAACTGGCTTTCCTTCCCTAGTAAGCCCCCAAACTGTCAAAAGCTCCTCAGCTAGGTATGGGACCTCACAAGCCACTCCTATATCCATGCTTGAATGTTAACTGGCTTGATCTTGTGCAGTTAGCCACAGGAGCTTTAAATTCATGAGTTCTGAATTTGGCATAACTGTCTGAATCTAGCATAACTGTCCTCTGAGGGGCTCTACCCAGCAGCTGACTCAGACAGATACAGACACCCACAACCAAACAGTGGATGGAGCTTGGGGACTCTTATGGAAGAATAGGAGGAAGGATTGCTGCCTGAAGGGGATAGGAACTCCACAGGAGGACCAAGAGTCAACTAACTTGGGCCCTTGGGGCTCTCAGAGTCTAAACCACCAATCAAAGAATACACACAGACAGGGCCTAGACCAGCACCCCCATATGTAGCAGATGTGCAGCTTGTTCTTCATGCGGGTCCCCCAATAACTGGAGTGAGGGCTTTCCCTGACTCTGCTGCCTGCCTTTGTATCCTGTTCCCCTAACTGGGCCACCTTGTCTGGCCTTAGTGGGAGACTATACTCCTAGTCCCGTAGTTACTTGATGTGCCAGGAAGGGTTGGTACCCGGTGTGTTGGGGGGGGGTCCCCTTCTCAGAGAAGAAGGGGGAATGGAGGGAAGGGCCTGTGAGTAGGGAACTGGGAAGAGTGGGAGCCGCGATCGAGATGTAAAGGGAACAAATAAATAATGGAATGCAAAAAATTTCATGAGTTCAACAGTCCTCTCCAACAAAATCATCTAGAAATCTTCCTCTAACAGTCTTTCCACCTTTTCTTCCTCATTGTTTCCTGATGACTAGCTCTGTTCTGATTTTCAAATTTCCAGACTAGCATTAAAGCCACAAATGGTAAGTATGAGTAAATTTTTAAATCTTATATCAGCTTTCTTTCATGTATACAACCTGTCTCCTTAAGAGGCCACTTGACTTTTGGGAGTTCAAATATATCATCTATTAACCTTACTCATGTTTAAAATTTCTTCTTTGAAAACCCAAATGGAAGTAGGAGAAAGACTATTTCAAAATAGGAAGGAAATCAGAAACATGGACGAGAGAGACAGATGAGAGAGAGAGAGAGAGAGAGAGAGAGAGAGAGAGAGAGAGAGAGAGAGAGAGGAAAATGAGGGAGAGAGGGAGAGAGGGAGACAGGGAGACAGGGAGACAGGGAGACAGGGAGACAGGGAGAGAGGGAGAGAAGGAGAGAGGGAGAGACAGAGAAAAATTGAATGTTTATGATTAGGGCATAATACATATATGCATAGAATGACATAAAAAACCTATTATTTTATACAATTAATAGATGCTCATGATATTTTTTTTTCCTTTTGCCTATCCTCCTTTGCAAATATCTCTGGTTCTGGTCTGGGTATGCTATTCCATATCTATAATGCCAGCATTAAGAAGATATACATACAACAGGCACTGGAGACCAGCTTAGGCTATATTGTAAGAAAATAGGTTACTTAGGAAATTCTGGTTCTGTGATCTTCAGTGAAAATAGCTATGTCAGGAATTGATTTGTGTGACTTCTTTTGTTTTCATGTAGGTGAAAATTCTCTAAGATCAAGACACTTTTTGTTTGTTAAAAATATATTTAATCCTATTCGCCACGATGACTGGAATTTTTGTTTGTTTGTTTGAGTAAAGCCCAGGACTTATATGAGTTTAACTTAAGAGTAATGCTGTCACAATTTAGTGGTCCTTCATATTTGTATTGGTTGAGGTCAAAGGTAGAGAAATTTAAAAGTTCATAAAGCCAAGCTAAAGATGGGAAGTTTGCTAGATCTTGAGAACTGCTATTGGTTGAGGTCTGAGATCTTGGTTAGCTTTTAGTTGATATAAGGCTGGGAGCTGAAAATTTGACAGTGTTATATGATGAGCTTTGTCTGTATTGGTTTTAGGTAAGAAGGGTGCTGACTTCTGAAGCACAGAGGCCTAGCTTTTGTACAATGGTCCCCCTCCCCTTCTGGGCCCATCTCTTGTTAGGTTTCCTTCTCTGTCAGTCTCTACTAGTTCTACACTTCAAAGGTTCTGAGATTTCTTTAAAGCTCTACTCAACTGGATACTGAATATCAGTCAGATCAGTGTTGAAAATAGGCTCATTTATACTGCAGAACCTGTAGCCATTTTGGGTAAAGTTCTATGGCCTTAGTCTATTTGTCTGTTAGTATTTCATTAGCATATTTTTAAATGACAGATAAGACAAATTAATACAACATCAGAGTAAATTTACAAATTTTAGTGATATTTCTCTCCATTAAGTTTTGAGTTTAATAAGACAGCAGGGACCTTCAAATAATAAAGTGGTTCGTGAATTTTGTTTTTTTCAGGCCATGTTCTCTCAAAACCTCAACACCAAAGAAGTAATAACACACACACACACACACACACACACACACACACACACACACACACACATCCACATATACGCGTACTGATTTGTAAGAAAGGAATTGGATTTGTCAGTGAGAGTTGAAACAAGGACACTACTACTAAGCACTGAAACTCTGAATTCTGTTCCAAAACAGTTAAGACTGGGTCTTATTATCTGTCTCTTTATTTTGTCAATGGCAGACTGTTTTGAATCACCTATATCTAAATGATGATGATGATGCACCAAGGAGTCATAAGCATTTGTCCAGACAGAACAAGAAGCAGACAGCTAGCTCTTCTCAAGTACCAATGTTCCTCTGTTACTGGAAAAGAACAAAGCATAGCTGAGCAAAAGAGTTCAACCAGAGACACCACAAAAGTGAGCAGTGGGATCTTGCTTTCTTGTTTGCTTATTAGCAGTCAGTATACTGTTAAGAGACAGATTATTTATACATTTTCATTCCTTTTCTAAGGATAAGTATTTTTAATGAACAGTGCCTCAGTTTCACTTTGATAAAGATGGAAGTATTAGAGTCTTTGCTAATTGACTTGACAAAAATATTCTAGGTAATAAAAGGACAGAGATAAGAAAGATGTAGTCCATATCTAGAGATGGTCATTGTGTTTCTCTATTAAAAACATTACAAGAAAATAATATTTAGTTGGGGATATTGCAGAATTTAAAACAAAACACAACAGGAATATCGTGTTTTAACAATAGAAGCAAAATCTTCTAATAACTTTTCCAGACTCTAGAACCACTTGAAGAATTTTATAAGAATATACATATGTGCTACTAAAACATTGGGGAAATTAGATGTAATCATGAAAGTTCATAATTGTCAAAAGCTTAGCATGTATTTTGTTTTTACCCTTGCACATGTAGTAGGAAACAACAGGAACATTTGGAAACTAGGTTTGGTAGTCTTCTCTATGTCTTCCTCTTTCATCTGTACCTTTGTCACAAATACTCCAACATAGAACCCCTTTTTCTGTATTCTCATAGGTTTATTTTACAAGGTCACATTCAAGATACCAGTAAAATTGTATTTAGACTAAAAGAGTGTTATCTGAATATGGGATATTACATTATTATCTAGCTCTTAATCCAAAGACACTTGTTAAACACTGGCCATATTTGGATGTTTTCTGAATGATGGGACACCTTTATTGAGAAGAATTTGCAGAAAGGGACTGACACATGGTAATCATTTACCACAGAAAAGCACACAGATGTGTAAGGTATTTTTAACTATATATTTAAATTCTCTCACTTTCTCTGAATTCACACTGGTTATAAGAAGTACCTTGTAGCAAAAGTAAATCACAATTGTCCTTTCCCTGGGGAAAATTTTATGGCTTCGATTATCTATAACTTTAAGCCATGAAACAGCCATTTAGTTTGTAGGGTTGAAGTTTGAACACCTTCTTCCTAATTTAGCTCTGCCTTTGCTTTATAGTTCCCCCAGTATCAGGACAGCTTCCATATGTCCTAATAAGTGGACAAAGCTTGGCTTTTGTGGATTGACTATATAATGCAGGCAGTAATAGCTCATAATGACTCAGAGGGAGTTTAGCAAACCCTGCCAAATCTAAAACTGTCTTTCATTTTTTAACATCCCAACTGTTCCTGCACTGTTGGTGGTAGTCAGTGTACTTGCCTTTGGGTGAACTTCGCATGCCGCTCCGCTGAAAAGGTGAGATGTCTGTATCTGATTTCATAAGCCTCATGTAGCCATAGCCAAAACACACATATTCAAGGTCCATCTATATACTCATTTAAGGAACCAATAACGTGCTCTTGCCATTCTCTCCCAGTTTAACAGTAGACTCCAGGTGCTGGAGGGATGGCTCAGCAGTTAAGAGCACTGACTGCTCTTCCAAAGTTCCTGAGTTCAATCCCCAGCAAGGACACTGTGGCTCACAACCATCTGTAGCAGGATATGATACCCTCTTCTGGTGTGTCTGAAGACAGCAACAAGGTACTCACATACATAAAATAAATAAATTAATCTTTTAAAAAGAGTAGACTTCATTTCCAGGCTTTTTGCCTCCTTGGACTATGATTAATGCTTTTAGGCTTTGAGCCACCTTGCCAGCAGGGATTATAGAAGAGACCATTGACCAGGTCAATGAATTTAATAAGGTCTTAAAGCTGAAGTGAAATATAATACAAAACTCAAGAAGTAAAGAAGACAATGTGTAGAGATCTTTATTTCATTGTAACACCAGGAAGGAGAAAAGGTTGAGGGTACCCACATGTTAGGTTTAGTTTGGTGACTATGGGGTGTCATCCATTTTGTAAACTAAATGGAAGATATAATTAGTTTGCTAAGGAGAACAGGAGAAATACAGGAATAAAACATCACAAATGTGCTCAAATTTTTGAATAAATGCTGCTTGTAAATTTCTCTCTTCAAATTAATTGTCTCTTTCAGCAGGGGTTAAACCACCTCCCTTGAAATGATTCTATCACATGGTGACCACATTAAAACTGTAAAAGATTTCTGAATAAATGACTTTAATGATGTTGTCACATCATGAATTGGCCTCTTTGTAAGCTGCTGATACCCAGGCTCTATGGGACCTCACAGTAATACGATGATATTTCTCTGCCTGCCACTTCTGCCTTTGTGCACCATTTTTTGCCACTCTTGTGGTGTATGTCAGATGGTGATATATAGACTTCAAGATTAGCAACGAGATGAAGTTTTGTTTTTTTTTTTTTTTTTTTTTTTTGAGGGTGGTTGGAGAAGATTAGAAGTCATGCTGATGTAACTCATGTGGTTTCCACTGAATCCTTGGTGCTGATTGGTGGGAAATCACTCATCTCTTTTAATTTTCTAGAGCTTCTGAGAGATTTTCTTTATTCTTATGTGAAGTTCATCAACCTAGATACAAAGCAGAAAATACAATTTTTCTAATGTCTAAATTGCCCTGCCCTTCAGAGAGATTATCTCTATTCCTAGAATCTTCTGCCTTTCTTTTCTTCCTTTCTTTCTTTTCTTCCTTTCTTTCTTTTCTTCCTTCCTTCTTTTCTTCCTTCCTTCTTTTCTTCCTTCCTTCTTTTCTTCCTTCCTTCTTTTCTTCCTTCCTTCTTTTCTTCCTTCCTTCCTTCCTTCCTTCCTTCCTTCCTTCCTTCCTTCTGTCTGTCCATCTTTCTTTCTTTCTCTCCTCCACCTCTCTTTGATAAAGGATATCACTATGTAGTCTGAGCATTCCTGGAACTCATTGTCTAAGCAAGTCAGGCTTCAAACTCACAGAGATCTGTCTGCCTCTGCCTCCCAAGTGCTGGTATAAACAGCATGGGGCAAGTGCCCTGCAAGGAACTAGAATTTTGCGCCATAACAGTGATTTATTTATATGTGGCTGACTATCTATATAGCCTTGTCTTAGGGTTTCTATACTTATGATAAAAATGCTATGACCAAAAGTAATGAGGAGGAAAGGGTTTGTTTCCCAAAAGGAACTCACGGCAAGAACCTAGATGCACAGGTCATAGATGAGAGCTGCTTACAGGCTTCTTTACACTGCTATCTCATATACCCCTGGAACACCTATCCAAAAGAGGTACCTTCTGCCATAGACTGGGCTCTCATATACTAATAATTAGTTCAGAAAATGCTCTACTGACTTACCTACAAGAAAATCTCATAGAAGCATTTGCTCAATTGAGAGCCCCTCTTCTCAAATGAGTAGCTGATCTCAAGTTGTCATAAAATGAACCGACATGGATATGAATGTATATAAGGCTAGAACACATCTTTGAGATTAAAAAAAAAAGTAGAATAATTTTCAAATAAAGGCCTTTTATGGATCTAGTGTGTAGCTTAGTCTTAGAACCATGACATCATGGATCAGGGGGATATAACAAGCTGGATGAAATCACTTTTCAGAAAAAGGGCATTAAATTGAATGAACATGTTCAAAGGCTAAGCATACAAATATAACTAGAGGTAACCATATTTCAGGCACTGTTCCCAGTTGTTTATTTGTATTAAATTGTCTAATCCTTACAATAGCCCTGTGAAGTAGAATATTGTTTGGGGCACTAACAAACAAGAAATTAACTTGCCAAAATTTACAGAGCTAATTGACAGTAGAGCTAAGTTTGGAAACCAAACTTTTATCTTGGCAACAGCCTTGGTTTCTTACTCAACAACTCAATTGGCTACAACCCAGTCTTTGTCCTGGAAACACCATTTGCTGACCACAGTTGGGACTCTATGTCCTTCATTAGGATCACCTTCATGTATTTCAGGAAGTTTCTACTGCACTACATTTACATATCACCTCTCAAATGCCCTTCAATTGTAGCTGTCTCTCTCCCCAAATTTCCTCACTTAACCCCATCTGTCCTCCCCACCTGATCTTCCTATTCTTTCTATCTTAGGGTGGTTTTTTTTGTTTTGTTTTGGTTTTGGTTTTGGTTTTTCAAAACAGGGTTTCTCTGTATAGCCCTGGCTGTCCTGGAACTCACTCTGTAGACCAGGCTGGCCTCTTACTCAGAAATCCACCTGCCTCTGCCTCCCAAGTGTTGGGATTAAAGGCGTGCTCCACCACTGCCCCGCTTAGTTAGGGTTTTACTGCTGTGAAAAGACACCATGACCAAGGCAAATCTTATAAAAGACAACATTTAATTGGGGCTGGCTTACAGGTTCAGAGTTTCAGTCCAGTATTATCAAGGCAGGAACATTAAAGCATCCAGGCAGGCATGGTATAGGAGGATCTGAGTTGTACATCTTCATCTGAATGTCTGTTAGTGGAAGACTGACTTCCAGGAAGCTAGAGTGAGGGTTTTAAGCCTACTACAACAAGGCCACATCTCCAAATAGTGCCACTCCCTGGGTCAAGTATATACAAACCATCACACTCCCCCTTCCCAAGTCCACCTGTATAAAATTTATCTTATCCCCTCCCCCAGGAAGATCTATGTACCCCACCTAGTAGCTTCCTCTATGTGTAGCCTTTCTGGGTTGCTCTCCACAAACTGATCAAGGCCCCATTGCTGAAGACAGCATCCACACAACTCATTGAACATGGAGATGGAATGCTGCTATCTAGATAGAAACCAGATAGCCTAGAGACCTAGGTTAAAACTAAATATTACAGGTCTAAAAATATAACAGTAAAATGCCTCCTAAAGATATTTTGATGTACTTAAACATTGGTGTTTTATTCACCATCATCAGAGGCTTCCTCCTGTAGCAGATGGGAACAAATACAAAGACACATGGCCAGCCATCACAGAGAACAAGAGATTTTGGAACACACAGCTCTAAATGTAATGTCTCCATCAAATACATCCCCTCATAACTCAGGGCAACCCATGAAAGAAGAAGCAGAAAGAATATATAAAACAGAGGGGATGAAGGACACCAGAAGTACAAGGCCCTGTAAATTAACTGAGCAAAGCTCATATACAATTACAGAGACTGAAGCAGCAAACACAGGGTCAACATGCGTCTGCACCAGGTCCTGTGCATATATATTATAGCTTTCAGTTTAGTGTTTTTATAGTACTCCTGAGTGGATGAATGAGTGGATCTCTGAGAAGACCTTCTTGTAGGCTCTTTTCTTTCTAGTGGTTTGCCTTGTCCAACTTCTATGTGATAATATTTTGTTTTATCATATTATATTTTATTTTGCTATATTTGGTTGTTATCCCTTAGAAGCCTTTTTTTTTTTTTTTTTTTTATATCTGAGAGACCAGGGAGCGGATCTGGATAGGAGAGGAGGTGGGGAGGAACTGGGAGGGATAGAGGGAGGTGAATTGTGATCAGGGTATGCTGTATGAGAAAATAATCTATTTTAAATGAAAGAGTGAAGATTATATTATATTATATTATATTATATTATTATATTATATTATATTATATTATATTATATTATATTATATTATATTATATTATATGTCTGTGTGCTTAAAAAAGAAAACCAAGCTTTTAATTATGAAAACAACCGTCATCTCTCTTTTAAAAAGAGAATGATTAAGAGACAAAATATTGAATAGCTGGTAAAATATTGAATACCTGTTAAAGAACCCACACATTTTGTCAAAGTATTATTTTGTTACATACTTCTTACACAAAGTATCAACCACATTATTCTATCTTAGGACACTAATGAGATATTAGATACTTTCTAGACTTGTTGAATCTGAATGTGTGTGTAATGATTTGTATAAGGTCGAAACTATATGTAGGTTAAGTTGGAAATGAATGGAAATTCAGATAGAAGAATGCAGGAATGTTGGGAGTTATATTTAACAACATTGGAAATATAGAAATAAGAATTGTGACTCTGCGTGGACTGAAGTTCTAAGGAACTGAGTTATGTCATCAGGGAATGAACAACAACTAGACTATCTAGAGAGCATCTTATGTGCTCAATGGCAGAATTGTCATTCAGTGTCTGAGTTTCCTATTCACTCCAGGAGATAAGATTAGAGGATAGATTTGGCATATACTCTGGGTGACCTTTTAACTTTTCTGACTTGGGAGATCACAGATTTCATCGCTTGAAGTAAACTTGATCAACAAATCTCCCTCCAGTCTTCAGTCACTGTATACAACCACACAAATAATTTCTTAAACAGTGAACTGTATGGTTATGGAAATCTAGATTTACAGATTCTAATTAATAGTTTGTTTTATCAGAGGGTGCATCCTCATATGTTTTCTTTGAACAGTAAGCTCTCCTAAAACATTGAAGTTAGAATTCAATATTTAGCACTATTAAAATGTAAATTAGTTGAGAAAGGGTGATTTTGAACAAAATACCTTGTGTGAAAAATCCCAAAAACCTAATAAAAATTCAAGAAAAATAAAGAGAGAACAAAGTGTAACCCGGTAAGTTTACCATGTTCCAGTGGGTGGCACTACACTGATGATAACATGAAAAGTACAAATTAGACTCAGTGTGACCTATTAGGACATGAAGTTAGCAAGGGGGTGAAGGGGAATTGATGGATTTGGGAGACATAGGATAAATACGATAAAAATATATGCATGTATGAAATTCTCCAGGAATTAATAAAATATTATATAAAAATGTAACCTAGCAGAAACTTATATAAGTGAGATACCCCTGAACTAACCAGGACCATTTGCCTAAGCAAATGTGTAAAATTATCTGAATGCTTACTGAATTCAGGATAAAGAAGATTTTGGTATATGCCTGCCTTTAAGATGCTAGAGAACAAACTACTTTTGCCTTTAAGCCTCCTTCAGTTCTGCTGTTTCAGATTTGATTCTTCACGGTTCATTGAGCTGAACTTGTGACTTAAAGTGATTCACTGAGCTGAGATTTATTGTGGTTTTAGGAAGGAAATAGTGAAATAAAAAGGCACTTTTGTTATTTTTGTACAAGGCCCCCAAAGCCACATTTCACAGAACACACGGTGTCAATTACCTCTGTAACTTCATATATTCATCTGCCCATCCACCCACTCATTTATCTATTCAGCCAGCATTGCCAGCAGTCACTGTGTTAGAATTTGGGATGTGTCAGTAGGCAAGATAGATACAGTTTCAGATCCTCTAAAGCATATGGTTTTGTGGGAAATACAGCCAGGTTAGGCAGTTTCTGTTCGAGTGTGATAATCAGCTAGCTCGATTGAATTCTAGGCTGCCATGGCTGCATGGACAAGTTATCTGTTATCCAAGTCAGCTGCATTCATAGACATAAATTCAGTTAGTATCCTAATGCTACATAAGGAATTACCCAAACGTGGTCTTTAAAATATGCATTTGTTATTTCTCTGTTTCTGCAAGGTCACGATTTAGCTGGATCTTGTGCTTCAGAGTTTCTCACGACTTGCAATCTAAGCACTACTTAGTGTAGTACTGTGAGGGTATGAATCAAGAATGACCAGTTTCTAAACTCACTTGCATGATTATCAGCAATATTCAATTTCTTCTGGTTTGGGTTGTGTACATCAATTTCTCCTTAGGTTTTAATCGAGGCCACTCTCAATTACAATTTTCATAAAAGAGCTTTTCCATAAGGAAGTTTAACGGCATAGTCTGGCTTCATTAATGTGAACAAATGAAAGGGAAAGAGAATGCCATAAAAACAGATGTCATAGTCTTTGGTAAACTAGTGTAGAAGCTCATCAGCTTTGTCGTATACTGCTCTTTAGAAACAAGTCACCAAGTTCAGCTTCACTGAAAGAGAGAGAGCACTACCTGAAAGGTGATGGGATTTTCTAAGGATGTGTATATCAGGAGATAGGCCTTATTAGGAGTCACTTTATTTTTTAAAAAATTTAGTAAAAACTTTTCATACAATATAATTTGATTATATTTGTTCCCTTCTACTAACCCCTCCCAAATCCTCATCTCCCTACACACTCACTTTGTGTTCTCTCTCTCTCTCTCTCTCTCTCTTTCTCTTTCTCTCTCTCAAAATAAAACAAAATAATTGAAAATCTAAATAGACAAATATACACATACAAAACCCAATAAGACAATAAATATCAAAGCAAAACAAAAAAGGACACACACACACACACACACACACACACACACACACACAGAGAGAGAGAGAGAGAGAGAGAGAGAGAGAGAGGAGAGAGAGAGAGAGAGAGTCTATTTTTGTGTTAGCCAACTACTCCTGTCCTAGTGTGTGGTTGATATCTCCAATGACACTCCATTGGAGAAAACAGATTTTTCCCTTTGCTAGTGGATATCAACTATGTTGATTGGGGTGCAATTTTGGATCTAATTCCAATTCTTAGTGCTGTGATTTTTGTCTAGTTTGAACCTGTGCAGATCTTGTGCATGCTGTCACAGTCCCTGTGAGGTCATATGTGTATCATTTGAGGTATTATGTTAGAAGCTGCCTAGAGAAATATTCTCTGTAGATATATGAATTGCTTTGTGTCTCTGGAATGCTCTTCTTGCTGTCATTTTTAAACCCTTTCTTATAACAAGGCTCCTTGTTTTCAGTCCATGGGTTTTTTTTTTGTTTGTTTGGTTGGTTTGTTTTTTGTTTTTGTTTTTGTTTTTTTTTTTTTGATACAATTATTTGGATTGGCAAGAAAGCGACGTTAGTTAAGTTCCTTCTGGTTTTTGGTATCTCAGTAATCATGCCTGGGCTGCTGAGGACAAAGCTTTAAAAAGTAAGTCCATTTGAGTGAGTATATGTTAATGCCAACTTTCACAGTTATCTAAGATGTCTTAAATGTCTGTTTCTTCTCATACTTGTTTTTACTAGACTCCCTTTCTGAAAACATCTCACTTGATATATGTTGAACAATTAATACTTTTTAGCAGGTATACTTATCCACTGTGATCCTGAGAAATCTTGAAAAATCTGCTCATGGGAAGAGAGGTATATTAGGGTAAGGACTCTAAAGACCTCCAAAGAAAACCCTCACTTGGGATGGCGTAAGTTACATAGGCATCATTCTCTTAGTTATGCTCACTTTTCTCTTCATTGTACTCTCCTTTCATGGCTTTTCTCTCTTTCCTTCTTATTACAGCTTAATTGGTCTAGGCTTGTCAGACAGCTGTCTTCCAAGAGGTAGTTCATGGATCTTGCTTTTGTAAATAAAATCTTACTAGGGCATATTTATGGCTAATCATTTACTTATTGTTGATACCTGTTTGAAAACAACAACAGAACTAAGTTGTTTCAACTGAGATAGAACAAAACATGGCTGACTGCCTTTGTTAGACTTTTAGTGCTGTGAACAGACACCATGACCAAGGCAACTCTTATATAAGGACCATATTTAATTAGGGATGGCCTATAGGTTTAGAGGTTCAGTCTGTTATCACCAAGGCAGGAACATGGCTGCATCCAGGCAGGTATGGTGCAGGAGGAGCTGAAAGTTCTACCTCTTCATCTGAAGGCAGCTAGGGAAAACTGGTTTCCAGGCAACTAGGAATAGTCTTAAGCCCATGCCCACAGTGACAGACCTACTCCAACAAGGCCACACATCCTAATAAGTGCTACTCCCTGGCCCAAGAACACACAAAACCACCACACTGAATACGTATCAACAATAAACTATTTATGGAAAGTTTGCTAATCCCTACTTTAGGGAATGGTCTTGGTGTATGTGTTTTCTGCCATGCTTTTATTCTAGATTATGGAATAATTAAAGTGCAAATGTTCATAGGAATGGGATTAATTTTAGGAAAATGATGAAAAACCTGCACATATCAGCTCTGCTCATATTTTAGCTGTAAAGTTAACCATGAAGCCATACCTGTTGTTAAGGAAGTGTGAACTTTAATTAGGTTGCTTAGTGGTCAGAGAGCATTAATTGAAAGAAGAAAATGGATACTGGTGTACCAGTATTATTCTTTTCAGTTAAATAATGTAACACAGAGAACAGTGAATTGACTTCTACAAGGCCACAGAGTTTGGTAAGAACTGTTTACTGACAAAAAAAAATTAAGTGAAGCAGTACATAATTGGTTAAGTAGATAGAACACACACAAATGTAGATATTTATTCTTTAGCAAAGATGCATAATTCACAAATATAATTTTACTTTATATGTTGACTTTAAATAAATAAATTAAAAATAATTCTAAGAGCTGGAAAATATGGAGCAGGAGTTTGTAATTCTTTTTGAGGGCCAATATGTATCCATTGTACATATAAACTCACAGTAGCTTCAGTTCCCTGAATAGGCACAAGTCTGAGCAAATACACATTCAGTCCTAGATGGGAGTGGGATTTATGGGCCTCACCCCACTCAGCAGAGCTAATGCCTGTTCAGAGCTGCTGGAGGAGATGAATATATTGTCTTTGGTCATGAAGCTGCTGGTGAATTTTCATGCTTTATTGGATAGCTTGAAACCCACCATCCCTGGAGCAGTCCTAGCCAAACCCAGTGGGTCACAAAACAAAAACAAAAGAAAAAGACATAAAACAGGGATGATCCTTGTTGGGAGGAAGGGAGTAGGAGGAGGAAAATAGGGTTAGTAAAGGGGGTAGTGTGAGCAGTATGCATTTTGTAAACATGTGAAACTGTCAAAGAAGAAATTAAGTTTAAAAACTTTTTTAAAGGAGATATAGTGTCTAGGAAATAAAGACCAGATCTATATAGAAATAGTAGCTGGGGTATTATTCAGTAGCTGAGATGGTTACATAGCTCTGACCATTAGGATAGGTAATTTTTTTCCAGAGGACATAATTTCTCTTCTTAAAACTGGCATTCTAATACTATACTTTATCATCACTTTTCTCTGTATCCTAGTTTCTGCTTATTCATGTTTTTCCCATCACACATTTATTCTGACCATAATTTCCTCCTGACTCCAGTTATATTGCATGCCATTTCTTGATTGATCTTTTCAATCTCATTTCTCAAGGCTCTCTTTGTTCACTGTCTTCTTTCCACTCTGTCATTCTGCTCACATTTCTAAAAGGAAAAATTGTCATTAGAGTTTCTGTCCACTCTTGTAACAGCTTCTACTGGGTCAGGAGTTCCTCCTGTTTGTATCATCAGTTACTGAAGCGGATACACTCATTTGATGTAAAAGATGGCTTTCGGAGGCTCTTTCTTGAATAAGGGAATAGAGGCAGACAGCTGACAGGTCATAAATGTTGATTCCTTGAAATCTAATACTGTCCTAGGACACTATGTGACTCTATTTATCTGTCATAACAAAAAGCATGTCAGTCTGCTCTTGTCTGTGAATAAGCCAAATGTCACCCACTTTGGGCATTATTTGTTTTCAAAAATACAATTTTGAAATATGAGGGTTCTGCTAGTGTAGTTATTACCTGGTAGTTGCAGTTTGTTGATCAGCATGAAGCTGTTGATAGCTTTAGCTGTGCTGGGCAATAAAAACTATGAATTTCTTAGTTCAAGACACTGGGTTTATAACTTCTCTTCCTCTTCCTATTTTCTCCTTGGAGCTCTTCTCCATTGTAGGCATGAAAAGTTTCTGTGCAGCAGATGCTGCACTGAACATTTTATGAACATTTATTTAATTCTTATGCTGATGCTGAGGAATAAGTCAGGTGCTAGCCTTATCCCACAGGTGCTGAAAGTGAGTCAGGGAAAGATCCAGTACCTTCTTCACCCACATCACACAGTAACTGGCAAACCCCAGAGGCTAAGGTTGTTTGATGTCAGAAGCAGGTGCTTCCTCTCTAAAAGTTTTCAAAACATTAAAGTATCCCATGCCAAAATTTCTATGATAGAGTTGTATTCTCTTTTCTCTTCATTAATTATTATCAAGAATAACCCAAGAGTTCTATATTTTTCAGCTATAAGTATCTGTGGAAAAATAGTCCAACTAATCAATTTCAATTCAATTCTAAATGTTAAACATACTTAATGACACATTTTCTTGATGTCATTTTAACTTTTCCTATGGAATCCTGAAAGTCCATTACCTAAATAAGTGTGATTTCAGAGTGAACTAAAGAAATATTTATTCTTTACTGTAGATTTCACAATGTCTTAGTTAATGTATATGATTGATTTTCTCAGCACACATTATCCATACAACCACAAATAGTTACTAAAATGAGTAAACAGTATTGAGGCCAGGGATATTATCATTCCTGAAGTCTTGATGTAGGCAGGTGCTTGGCATAATCAAGAACAGCACTCCCCCCCCACCCCCAGATAGGATTGTGTTGTCCCTTATGTGAGAAATATTGATTTTAACACATTTTTATAAAACTTGTCAGATCTTACAGTAAGTCTTTAATGTTATCTCAGTATGTGACTCATGACAGAATGGCCTTTTCTGTGTTGGCAATGCCAATATCATATATATATTCTATGACTAACACTTGTTTTATAAAATTTGAAATTTGAATGTACTTTATTAAATTTCACCACATTCTAACTTTCTATACAAATTATATACACCTTCCTTCTTTAACATCTGGTTCAAAATGTACATCATGAATGGATTTTCAGCTAGTTCCCTTTCTTGCTTTGTGTCCTTGTATCCACAATTCACAGAGATATTTTCTTTGGTTCAGTTTTATTATTTTTTTTAGTAACTTGTCTTAAGTCATCTCATGCATGTTTATTTTGTCACATAATAGAGATTGAATTGTCTTTATGAAGTTGTGAAGAGCCTTTGCAGACAGAAGGCAAGCAGTAAATGATGTTGGCACACTGTCCTTAAACAGCACAATTAAACATCTGTTTCCCATAGGTCAAGACTTTTGAGATTCCCACTGAATGTACATTATCTTAGTCAAAAAGAAATGCCAAGGAGAAGGCAAAGAAAGCACTTACAGCTTTTACAACAAAAACATAAATAAAGTATTAATTCAAACTAAAACACTCTATTACTTGATTTTTAGGGGCATACCCTGGTGGCTTCAGGCTAACTAGGCTATCCTACAATATTTTGTGGAAAAAATAATAAAATCTGTCTATGTATTGATTTCTTGACAAGAATGTATTGATATTTGAATATGTTTGATTACTATAAAATGTTGTAATATAGCTTTATAGAGGTGAACCAACCTTGTTAGTGGTTTGATGACATAGTGGTCTGTGACTCATGTGTATATAGGAGTAGGTGTCTTCTTTCATAACATTAATCTCTTCTGCAGAGACTGATCCTGGGTGAATAGCAAATATGTATGTGTGTTATGTATATGTATATATATGCATATATATGTATATATTACAATAGTCTGAATAAGAAAAAATAAAGTACTAGAGTGGAGGCAAGGGAATTATCAAGTTCTATATTTGCTTGCCAATTATTAAAGAGGATTGAGAGGTCCACATTAGATATGAGATAGAACTATCATAAAAGATTTGTGACTTTATAGGTATTTGATAGAAAGCTTATGAAGAAATGTGCTCCAGCCTCTGGGGTTTTGAGGAAAGTATCTTGCTGTTGACTACCAATATTTCCCACCCCTAGTCCCAAGCTTCACTTAAACAATCATCTTAACTCTATTCTGATTTTTAGAATGTTGCCGTATTGTATTCTACATGTGACCCTAGAAAGTCAGCTCTGTTGCAGCTCATTTTTTGAATGTGTAGAATCATTTAGAGTACCTAATGCTACCATTCAAGCATGAAGGCACAACAGTCATTGAACTGTTAGTAGGACCCAGTTTATAACATTTAGCTATCATGAAGTGCTAGATTCTTTTGACCATCCCTTCTTCTCTACTGGTTCTCTTTATGAACCAATGCAACCCAATGCCTTGTTCTATCTCCTATGCTCAAGACACTTTTCCTGCTCCCTTTACCACAGAACAGGTACCCTTTTGTTTGTGGCAATGGTTTTGTATGCAGATTGCAAATAATACAGTTAACTGCTTCTGTGACTTTTTCTCTGACCATAATGTCATCAAAGCCTTATCTTGCTATATGTTACAGATAGCATCAAGTGAGCTATTCATAGACATTGTATGAATGTCTGACTCTGAATTGTGGCCCAAGACTTAAAAAATGTATTCCATTCAATTATTAGAACCAATCAAAGAGGGAAATAACTCATTTACCTGAAGATGCATAGTTATTAACTACTAGAATCAGGGTTCAAACCCATGTGAAACTTGGGCCCAACTGTTGGAGAAGTTGGATATGATTTGGTTTCATTTTATAACCAACTTTAATACAAATTATCCCAGAGATAGGGCAATTTACTAGTGACCTAAAATGTTCAGTCAGAGAAAAGGAAGAGACACTCCTAATATGAGGATGAGGATATTAGAAAATTTCTGTAGCATGTGGGAAGTTAAATTTTGTTCCAACAATTCCTTGATATGACTTCCTCACCAGACTCTGTGTCTTTGGTGTTGTATTTTCTTGACCAAAGAGATTTGATCTCTAAGGCTGGGTCAAATGTATTCCTGTCAAGGGAATTAAATTTTATGAAGTCATGAAGTGGGTAGGCACTTGGCATTATCAAGGAACTATAATAGGAGCCAGTGTGATGGTTACTTTTTGTCAACTTGATATAAAATGAAGTCATCTAGGAAAAGGATATGTTAACTGGACTGATTGCCTCCCTCCGATTGGCTTGTAAAGGGAATTTTCTTGATTGATAATTTGGTGTGGGAGAGCTCAGTACATTGCAGATGGGTATTCCTGGGCAAATGGTTCTGAGTAGAATAAGACAGGCTGAGGAAGACACTGGGAGTAAGCCAGTAAGCAGCATTGTTCCATAGCACCTGTCTGCTTCAGTTTCTGTCTATAGATTCCTACCTTGAGTTCCTGCCCTGGATTCCCTTTGTGATGGACTACAGCTGTAAGCTAAACTAAACCCTTTCATCTCTAAGTTGTTATTCATCATGGCATTTATCATAGCAAAAGAAACCTAGGTAGAATAGTTAGGATCAGGGCAGTTAGCTAAGTAATTACCTCCATGTAACCTATGGTGAGGGTGATATAGCAGTGTTAGGAATGAACAACTAATCATAGGTAAAAATGCTTTCCTATTTTGAATTTTCAAATGTGCTGAAAATTGTCCCTTTACTGAATTCTCTGATTGTATTTTAAGGAAATTACACTGTTTATACACACCCTGAAGAATATTCAGAATATAATCATAAAAAACACCTATAAAATAAATAAGGAGTAGAAAGTTTGGAGCAAGATTATACAAATAGATCTATGTATAGATATAGATGTTCAGATAATTTTAATGAAATCAGATTATTTAAATACAATATACTTTAATACATATTAAAGAGTTAATATGTATTAAACTTTCATTCATAATTTGTAACTTAATGAGTAGTAATGTAATTCCCATCTCTACTTTCTTTCTTTTGAATTTACATTTGCATAACAAATATGTGATCTAATAGTTAATTGTTTGAGTCCTCTATTGAACTATGGTAAGGTAGCCCTAGGTTTAAAGAAAATTATTCTTGAAAGGTGCCAGGATATTTAAAAACCCACCATGCTTAGGTAGCTCTGTGTACTTACTTTCCTACTGGAGTGGGACAAGGTGCTATGTTATATAATTTGTCCTTATATTCTGTGGAGCTGGAATAGGGTTGATGGGAAATGCCCCATAACAAGAAAAGATGGGCAACAAGTGCATGAACTAGATATTATTTTCAGTGACTCATTTAATTGGCATAAGTACATTTTGAAACATTTACTATTCACTTCTATTCAATATATGATGAAACTGCAACTCAGGGCAAAGGACTTGGCTTATCTAACACAGATGGTTAAGTTCAGCAGGTAATTTAATACTGTGCCATATGGTGTATCTATAAAGCCAGGCCCTTTAAAGGTTCACCTTTGTCTGCATCTGTTTTCCTATTAGCTGACCAATGTTAGTGAGTTTTTGTTTTGTTTTACTTTCTATAACTATTACATAACTGAGAGAACTAAAAGGAAGAAAAGACTAATTTTAGTCAATACTGTTGGAAATTTCCATTCATGGTCACTTGGCTTCATTGCTCCAAGCCATTGGCAAGGCAGAAACTCAGAAGAAGGGGTGTATCAAGTTGGAGATGGTTCTAATGCTTTGAACCAGCCCCCCAAATAGGGAATCTGCATATCCAAATGCTGAAGTTCCTTGTCCCCAATTGGTTTTTGATCGATCAATAAAAAGCCAATGACCATTGGATGGACAGATAGACTAAGGTGGGAGTTTGAGATTTGTGCAGGCTAGGAACCAGAAGAGAAGAGGAGGCTGAGATCAGCATGATAGAGAATAAGAAAGATCAGACCTAAAGGCCTGGTGACATGTGAGAATCAGGGTAAAAGACCATGGGCCACTTCCTTGATTAGGCCTGGTGTAGCCGAGATGAAATCTAGATTTTAAAAGATGTTAACTCAAATAGCAGAGGGGAGTGTTTGCTAGCAGGGGAAGGTTTAGGAGTGTCCAACCATTAAGCTAGTCATGGCATATCAAAATTAACTGATGTGTGTGTGTGTGTTTCATTCGTGAATGCAGAGAGCTCCTGGGTGAGTGCAGTGCTTGCATGCAATCCAATAGGAGCATAGAACAGCCCATAAATACTTACCATTACAGATAGTACCAACGTGGTAGGCAAAAATCTACTTTTAAAAATTATTTAGAGATTCTTGGATGAAATATACAAACAAATGATAAAAATTTTGGAGGAGGAGAGAATTGGCTTTTCAGCAAGCAGATCTTAGCTAAGTGGTTTCCTTGCAAGCCAGGAAACTGGAACAAAGGAACAAAGCCTCTGGCAGGGATTTACCCTGAGGCCCTTTTAAAAGGATTCTAGCCTCTTCAGAGAGACTTAGCTGAGATGCTGGGAGCCCCTGCTGTGAAAAGAGACTGAATGGCTGCCCTGAAGCAGAGAGTCAGATGGTAGTTATAGCCTGCTTCCTACAAGCAAATAATCTAAGGACAGGGATAAATAAAATTTGATGTAATTGCTTTTAAGTACAGAAGGGAGTAAAATGGTAATTGTTTAAATGTTCTTAAGTGTACAGAGATATTAAGCTCTGTGGAAGGGAGAAGTTAGGGGACTGAATGAAAAAGCTGCTTTCAAGAATATTTGAAAAGGTCTTGCAAGGGAAAATACTTGGGATCTTTGAACATGTCCGATACATGGGATATCTGGGATTTCTTTGCCTAGTATGATAAAAATAGAGCTTGTAAATAGGATTATATAGTAAGTAGACATAGACAATAAATAATTGAGCCTTTCAATCTTTAAAAATTAGATAGAAAAGCAGAAGATAGGGAGTCTAACCAATCTCAGACAATAGAAACATAGGCCTTGATAATTATATAAAGAGAAAGAAGCATAGTGCCATATGTACCCACAAAGATATTAATCTCCATGGAAGGGAAGATTTAAGTTTACATAGATGTATAAATAATTGAGGGTTTTGATCTTAAATTGTAAGTCATAAGCAGGGAATAGTGAAGAAACACTGTCAGAACAGTAATGTTTGTTTAGTTTGTTTTAAGTGCTTCAAATTGTTTTAATTATTAAATTGCATGTGGTTATGAGCTTGGTGGTTATATTAAACTTCCTCTGGGAGAAAGGTAAAGCTATATTTTTAATGATTTCTAGTTACTAGACCAAGGACATGCTATTTTGGGAGAGAGGCTCTGTATTTGTGTTGACAGAAAAGGAGAAAAGGCTTTGTAACCTTTCCAGAGTCATATAGATCAGATATGACAGGGGTAGACCCCTGAAGATCTTTGCAACAGACAAGAAAATTTCGAGAAAATAAAACAGGACAGGTAACTTGATCTACTGCTTCCTTGACATGGGAACAGCCCACTAACTGGCTTAGACATAAAAATGTCTCTAGCCAAAATTCCAGCTAAAATTAGACAATAAATCTTGGTTACGGAATCCTTAAGATTCTTCATGCCCTCCTTCATATAGCATGAATGAAGATTTCTTAAAGTTGATCATTGATTAAGTTAACTCATAAAACGATAGTGCCAGGAAAAGGGACAACATTTGAAATGTAAATAAATAAAATATCCAATAAAAAAGGATAGTTTTCTTTTATGTGCTCAAAGAGGGAACAAAATTCATCCTTAACTGATCTGTACACCTTGCACAATCTATACAAATATCTTAATAGTACTAAAATTTTGGTTGTGAGATTGATGTATTACAGAATGTATATCTTTTGTAAGATTAATCCTCAGAGATGGTGAACTGACCTGCTTTTCCAGCACCCTGCTTCCTGATATTGTTTAAAGACTTGGTTCCAGATGAACTTCAGGGATTGCTGCTGATTTCCAATGGACTCAGTTCATCTAGCCTTTCAGACAGATCCAGTCAAAACTTCAGTCAAGCATTGAGCCTTCTAAGTATACAGAGACGGGATAACAGATACTAAAGTAGCTTTGTTAAGCCTAACCATTTTTTTTTTCTAATTTTTCCTAACCTTTTCCAACCTTTTAAAGAATTTCTTATCATGCCTATCCAGCAAGAAAAAGACATAGGGAGTTGTCAGCCTGATTCCTTGGGTTTGGGTTTCTGGTTATGGTTATTTTACAAATTAGAAATAGGTTGTCATTTTAAGAGATAATTTCAAAATAGTCATAATTTTGTACAGGGAGGAAATAGATAGGATGGATTACCAATTTTATTTTTGAACAAAGTATCATGTAGCTACAATCTTACATTGATAGAAATCTTTGTAATTGAGGCAGAATTGAAATTATTGTTTCCTACATTGGTACAGAATTTATATGTTAATATAGAATTAAGGTTTTTATTGGTATAAATCTGTATATTGATACAAAATTTGAAGTTGATATTGTTACTCTTAGATAGGCATTGTGCCTATGCAACTCATTTAAGAATATAAGGCTTTGACCTTATATTCTTAACATTTAACATATTCTTAACATAGTCTTAACAGTTGCTATTACAAACTGTTTAGGATGATTAAGTAATACAATTTAAGGGCCAGATAGTAAACTCATGGTTATGTTAGATTTTGATTTAATTTTAATAAGGTGTTTTCAATTTACTAGAACAAAAATGGCAAAGGTTAAAGTATAACACTTCAGATATACTTTACATAGACAGATAGTCTTCAAAACCATCAGAAATCCACAGAATGTGACATTTAATGTTATTTTATTATTAAAGATTATTTGACAATGAGACATGTCTATTCCTGACAGCTTTCCCAATTCTCCTTCAAGGAAGATATTCAGCATCTTTACCTCCATGTGAAGTTACTTATTGTGACAAGGTAGCTACTGGACAAAACTTACCCTATTCATCTATAGATAAAAAATACTGCCAGGAAAGGACACACAATATGGGATAGTTGACAGTTTAGTTCTGCAAAGACAGAGCAAACCAGTCCTTCATAGTTCCTGCTTCATTTCTAGCTCTGTAAAATGGGGAAGAAGAAAGACCAGACCTAAAGGCACATGTGAGAATTAGGATACGTGGCTATGGGCCACTTTCCTGCTTTAACCTGAGTAGCAGCGATGAAATCTAGATTTTTAAAAGATGTAAACTCAGGAGTAATGGAGGGGAGTGTTTGCTAGCAGAGGAAGGTTTAGGAGTGCCTAGCCATTAAACCAGTCACAGCATATAAAAACTAACTGGTGTGTGTGTGTGTGTGTGTGTGTGTGTGTGTGTGTGTGTGTGTGTGTGTGTTTCATTCATAAAACTATAGAGCTCCTGGGCGGGTGCAGCACATGCACACATGGCCTGACAGGAGCTGAAGCAGTTAACTAACAACTGCTACAGTGGCAGAGGAGAGCTGCTCACCTCCTGGCAGCCAGGAAGCAAAAAGTACTTGCTTGTACTCCTATGTTTCGAATTTCTTTCCCTGTTATTTGTGTAAGGTCTTTTAGCCTATGAGATTGTGACATCCACATTTAGGGTAACACCAGCCCTGAACATTATTTGACTAATCATTATTTCTGGAAGTTCTCAAACAGATATCACTTAAGTATGATTTACTAATATCTTATTTGTTGGTGTGTCCAGTCCGGTTAATAATTAAAATAAACCCAATTAAAATTCACTAGAAAAGTAAGTAAACTTTTGTTACCACTAACATTTCTAACTATAGAATATAAATATCTCAACATTTGAATGGCCTTGGATTTTTTTCTACTCATATTTCCACACTGTCCAATACTATGTATTATTACATAATTTTACCCTTTATTCTCTAATTTGACAAGTAGACCTAGAAAAATAATTTATAGTACTGGGTCTGAATTAAGCTGTAGGCCAGGAACCAAAACTGATGCACTTCAATCATGTTTCCTAAATTCAAATCCATAGGTGAATTTGAGTAAGGAAGGTTGTTTTGTTGTTATTATTTGTTTGTTTTTTTCATCAATGTTTAGGGGAAATTTAGGGATCTTGACAGATACAGGCAAGGTTTCACTGGAAGAAGAAGGGTATTTCTGGTAAAATTAAGTTTTATTTTAAGAATTCATTTTAAATTTTTAAGTTTTTAAATTTTGTTCTTATTTTTTCAAGACAGGGTTTCTCTCTGTAATAGACCTGGCTGTCTGGGAACTTGCTCTGTAGACTAGGCTAACCTTGATCTGGAAAATCTCAGAGATCTGCCTGCCTCTACCTCCAGAGTGCATGAGCTACCACATCTGGCTTAAATTTTCATACAATATATTTTTATGATAATCTTTTCCCTCTTCCAACTGTTCTCCCATCCCCTCTCCCTACGAAACCTTATATTCTTTTTCTCTCTTAAAAAAATAAACAAAAAAGCACCCCCCCACACACACAAACACCAAAACAAACCACAAGTCAATTTGTTTTGGCCAAATACTATTAGGCATGAGGTCTACCCTGGAGTGTGGCTGATACAGTGTCAATCTTTGAGAGAAAATTGATTTCCTCTCTCCCAGAGGCAAATACCTTCTTGGTTAGCATTGGAAACTTGTGCCCACATCTCCATTTCCACCCTGGGATGTTGGCTTGAACTTGTACAGATCCTGTGCCTGTTTAGACAGTTTATCTATGAGCTCATATGTATATCAGCCCTACTTGTCTAGAAAATACTGTTTCTTTGGAGTTGTTCACTATCTCTACCTCTTAAAGCTTTCTGCCTCTTCTTGCGTATAGATGTCTGATCCATGAAAGGAAGCGTGTTATAGAGTCATCCCTTTAGGACTGATTACTCCAGAGTTTTTCACTCTCTACACATTTTAGTTGTGGATCTATGTGTTAATTAACATTTACAGCAATAAAAAGCTTCACTGATGAAGACTGAGTAATTCACTGATCATGGGCATAGCAATATGTCATTAGGAGTCCTGTTATGATTATATTTATTTAACAGAATACTAGTATGTTTTCTCTTAGGGCCATGACTTATCTAGTCTCCAGTTCATGGCCTCATTAACAGTCAGCTATGGATTCCATCTCAAGGAGTAGTGCTATGGTAGATATTTAGAAATACAGTGTACAGCTTGGCTAGTTCCCCAGCCGCTGCCATTTTTGTACTCTATATCTCTGCTCTGACACAACACTGGCTAGCCAGAAGCATCAGCCTGGGACCCATGAAAAGCTGGCGCAGCCACTGCCTTCTCAGGCCAGCTCTATAGACTCTACAGCTCCAAGCATGACCTTTGGGTCAACTCTGCCACCTTAATATTGCTGGCTATGCCCCAGACAATATCAGCCATGCTCGCAGTACTTGGTAGAAATGAGACTCTCAAAGCTTATCCTTTATATATGGAAATGCTCAATATGCAAGAAGCCCACACAATTAGAATTTGTTACTCAATATCTAACCTTTGATATGAATTGCTTCCCTAGCCTGCTAGAGACCCACATATCTTCCTCCATGTTGCTAGTCTCTCCTCCTCCTCTTCCTCTTCCTCTCTCCTCCTTTTCCTTTTTCTCCTCTCTCCTTACTCTGCTACCTCTTCCTACTGCCAAATCACTGAGCTCCACTAGAAATGCAATGTAGCAAGAAAGTGCTCTGCTACAGAGTAGGTATTAATACCAATGGAAAATGGTTGATTACTCCCATAACATTTTTGCCACAATGGTACCAGTGGCTATATCTTGAAAGCACTTTGTTACTGTAGCTTATAGTGTTTATAACTTGGTGAGACTAGTCATTACTTTTCTCATCCAGTAATGTGTATAGTATCTTCCAGCAAGCTAGTGAGGAAGGGAGAAGGTCAATTTCTTCATGTTTAATGAAATAAGTATGTGATGTCTCTAGCAGTAGGATCAACTGTGGAAGGTAACCAATAACATCAGCAATAGCCTATGATGTTTCAGGTGGGGAGTTGTATCTATTGGATCCCTTTGGTCAACAACTCAAAAAATACAACACATTTCCAGAACTGTAGATTTTATTCAGAATCATATGATTTGGTAGCATAATATATAAAGGGAGCATTGTTTCTTCCCCTTATATAACTCCATTTCAATTCATTTCATATATTTATATATGTTAGTAAGCTTCTATAGTAGCAAGTTTCCATTTGACTCTTCAAAAGGCCTTCAGTATTGTCTCTTGCCATATTTCTTCCTTTACCCTGTCCTTCTGCCCCACTCCTTATTTAATCCTCATAGTCTAGCTTTTACTTTATTGCTTTGCAGCATTATAATCAATTTCCCTTGCTTAGAAGATTCTTTCATGCTCCCTCATCACTTAAGAGATATCTAACCTCTGTGAATTTTCTGAACTAAAAGCATATATATTTATTTTAAAAGCTGACATCCTCATATAAGAGAAAGCAAGTGATATTTGGCTCTCTCTATCTGGATTACCTCACTCAGGGAGATTTTTTTTCTAGCCTCATCCATTTATCCAAATTTTTTTCGTAAGTTCATTTTTTTTCTTAACAGTTAAGTGATATTCTAATGTGTAAATGTACATTTTCATTACTCATTTCTAAGTTGATGGATATCTAGGCTATTTCCAATTTCTGAATATAAATAGAGCAGCAATAAGCATGAATGTAGTAAGATATAGAGTCCTTTTTGAATATTCCCAGGAATAATATAGCTAGATCATGTGGCACATATGTTTTTAGCTTGTTGAGGAATGTCCACACTAATTTTTATAATTGTGTTACCAGTTTGCATTCTCACCAATAATGAATAAGTGTTTGCCATTCTCCACATCCTTGCCAGCGCTTACTTTCATTTGTTTTATTAATTATAGCCATTCTAACTGGGGTAAGATTAAATCTCAACTTTTAATTTGCACTTCCCTGGTGGCTAAGGATGTTAAACATTTTTAAGTGTTTCTCAGCCATTTGTATTTCATCTTTTATAAACTTTATTTTGTTCTATAGGACATTTTCAATTGGCTCATTTACTTCCCTGATGTTCAGTTTTTTAGTACTTTATATATTCTAGATACTAACCCTCTGTCAAATGCATGATTGATAAGATTTTTTCCAACCCTGTAGTCTGCATCTTTGAATAAATAATTGTGTTCCTTGCTGTATAGAAGCAAGTTTAACTTCATGAGAGTCCATTTATTAATTGTTGGTCTTGGCATCTCTCTTATCAGGGTTCTATTCAAAAAGTCCTTTCTTGTGCCAATGCATTCAAGCATATTTCCTACTGTTTCCTCTATTAAATTTAGGGTATATGATCTTATAATGTGGTCTTCTATCCACTATACACAGTAATTGACAGGGATCTATTTTTATTCTTATACATAAAACTATCCAGTCTGACCAGCACTATTTATTGACGATGTTATCTCTTAACTTCAGTACTTAATTTTGGCTTCTTTGCAGTAAAATGGGTGTCTATGTGTGTGTTATGTCTGGGTCTTCAACTCTAGTCCATTGATCAAAGTACCTGTCTGTTTTAATGTCAATACCATGTTGTTCTTATTAATATAGCTCTATCAATGTAATTTTAAATCTTGGATTCTGATACCTCTGGCAGCTTTTATTATTCATGATTATTTTTGAAACCCTGATTTTTGTGTCTACATATGAAGTTTAAGATTTTTTTTCAATTTTTGTTAAGAGCTGTGTTGAGTTTTGAAGGGGATTGTATTGAAAATGTAAACTGCATCTGATAAGATGATTATGTTCACAATATCTATCCTATTGACCCATGAGCACAGATCATTCTAAGTTCAGATATTGTTTCCCTGATTCTAAGACTTCTAAGACTAATGTCTGTTATGGTTTTTGTTTTTTAGTTTTCAGGTAAATGTGCTTCTCAGCTTAATATGTGTTAAACGTTCCAGTGTGAATTTAAAAATTAATGTGCACTTGAAGCAAACTATATTTTTGTTAATTGATATCTTCTAAATTAATCCTGAGAAACATATGAAGTTGAGAAAGTATAGGGAGCAGCTGGGATTAACTGAGAGGAAGACTGAGCAAAGTGCTGTAGAGCCAGAGATTTCAGCTCCAGCTCTGTCAGTAACTAGCTGTGTATCCATGGACAATGTCATTTGATTATTCTGTGCCCTCTTTCATCTGCAAATATTAGAGGGATTCAACTAAAGTATTTTATTCATAAAAGTTTATTATTTTATATACATTTTATATACATAAATGCCCTATATTTATTTAGTGCCTCACAGTTAATAATATTTGATGCATCATATCTCACTGAGATTACCTATAATTCTATGTGGTAGCTAATACTGTATTGATTTTACTGATAATACCAAGCCTCAAGTTAAGGAAACAATGTGTACTACTTCCTACTAGGTAAACCCTTTGGTTCACATCTAGTTGTCTTTCCAGGCACCACAGTTCTTTCCACATAGTAATTACCTGTATGTAAATAATACTTCCCGAGTGTTTGAAAAATCATTTGTTCCCTTAAGTCCTCAAACAACTCTTTGAATTGTATTTGGTTGTTCATTTGCTCAGCAAACTAATTTCCAGATATCAAGGCTGGTGAAGTTGACTTATTAGGAACCTCACATTCTTGAGGTCTTAATTAATGAGGCTTGCTTTTATTCTTCTGTAGTGAGCCTTGGCTTTTTAGTGAAGGAAATGCATACACACTGCTGGAAGTTTATGCAGATGATGAGGGATTGTACTGTTTACCCTAGCTACTGATGGAATCTATGTGTTAATTGAGGTATTCCTATTTCAGCTAGCAAGAGAAGGTCAGCTGTCTTTGCTTTAATGTAGATTTATATATATTAGTACAATATGACATTATGAATGAATTAAACTACACACATACCAATTTAGAGTATTTTGTATTCTTTTCATGGCAAATGATTTAGTACCTCCAGTGACAAATTCTCAAATCTACTACTGGACATTTAAACATATGACATATGACAAAACATAGTCCCTTAACCACTTCATTCCCTTGGGTATGAATCTTCAAGTGTATTTCCCCCCAGGCATGACACACTAGTTATGCTTTCATAATTTAACAAACTATGATGAGACTTTGGCAGATATTACTGAACCTGTCAGATTCCACTGCTTGTAAATTCAATTAGTCTGGGGAATAACAGCCCTAGAGAATATATCAAAATTCAATTAGTCAGCAAATTGGAGTTGTTAGCCTACTCTTTAGGATAATCCATCAAAAGTAAAAGGGCACTTGACACCCACAATCAACTAATTAAATGCATTAAGGCCTGATAGGGGCAATTTTTAGTATTCACCACTCTTTAAGTCTATTGGCCAGAAAACCTGATGTGAAACATTTCCAGCAGTGGGCGTTATATAAATAAGACTATAGAATGACTAATTAATATAAGGCAGATGGTGTTTCTTTGCCCCTTTTTCTAATTTATTAAAAGACCCTGGCTCTCTATATTTTACACAGTTTGGTAACTACTTTAAGTATTTCTGTGGTAATTCTCTAATTGCTCTGTAGATGCATCTTACTTATTAAAGTCCTATTGTCCACAAATGAAGATATTTACAATAAATAAATGATTATTATCTTGCTTATTAAAAAGGCTGTTAGAGTACTAATGGCATTTCTTAAATATTTGTGTATGCTTAGAGGAATTATTGTTTTTTTTTATTTTATATTACATTTAGTTGTGTGAGAGGTGGTCACACACATGTCACAGAATTCTTGTGGAAACTAGAGGACAACTTGTGGGTGTCTGTTCTTTATTTCCATCATCTATGTTACTTGTAAAAGAATTATTTTAATGTAGAGTGACTTTACCATGGACTGCAAACATTATATGGGTGTTTTCATATAAAGATTTTTTTATTCATATCTTCAACAAGACTTCTTACTGGCTTACTGCGATAGAACTGTTGAAAGGTTCCATTGTAGGTTTCTCTGACTTTGACTTAAACAGTAAGACTGTTAAACAATGATTTTTTTTTTTTTTTTTGCTTCTTTATAATCACTTAGCCACCATTGTCTCCTTTTGGGCAACTATTTTCTGGTAATTTCATGCCACTATTCCTTGAGGGTCAAATTATACAAAGTCTCCTAATTCTCAGAGAACAGGCAACAATATCATCCCATGAAGAATGCTACGTTTTCGCCACCTTGCTGGTTTTCTGACTCTTATGAAGTCACCATATCTTTCCACTTTTGCTTCCTCATAAGTAAATTTTCTGTCTACTTATTTCACACCCCATGGCTCTTTATTTTAGAATCTTTTCACCACACAGATTTTTTTATATGTTTCTATTTGGCTCTTGGTCTTGTGTGCTTGGGAGAAACTCACCTTACTTTTATTCTTGTTTATACAGGGCAGCCAAGCCACATCTTTTCCTCAACACTTGTGTAAGGCCCTTTGTTTGATGACATTGTCCCAAGATCTATCTCTGTGATAAAGTGACTTTTTTGTATTAAAGACCAGTACCCCATCAGAGAGTGTTAGCTAGAGACAGTATAGAAATAAAATTAATCTATTTTATATATTTGTCTTACTTTTGATTGTAATAGAGATCATTTTTAAGGTTTGATTTGTGGGTGGTCAATATACTCAATTACAAGATACAATAACAAATTTCTCCCTTCAAAGTCAAACCTTTGAAGCAATGGGGTAACTGAATTCAGAGGTAAAAGGATATACGAACCAAGGAAAATGGATTTCTACTATCTGATCAGGGAATTAGGGACCACTAACCTTAACACCACAATAAGTCTTAATTATCCATTCTCAGTTATCTATTTCAGAATTTCAAACTCAAGTTACCTTTTTCTTAGCCTGTAGCACACACCTGACCTGCCTTCCTGATGGATGTGTGCTTGGGAAATATAAAATAATTTTTATATTAGTCTGACAAATTTATTTGAGAAGGAATATATTATTAAAGCATACTAAAATTTTAGGGTAGATTATTGGATTTGAATTATCTGTTCATTCAGACTAAAAATACACAGTAGACCTACGTGTTATAGGAAAGGCCAATATAATGGATTTTAATAGTGCATCGCTGAACTTACATAGATTGAATAACTGTATACTGGCTGTGTAACCACAGGCAAGTTACTTATTGTTCTAAAACACTGTTGTGGTAGCTTGGAAACTGACTTTTCCATAAGGAACTGCTAGGACCATCTCATTTAGACAGATATTTTAAAGTTTTCAGAATGAAGACTTCAAAACAATGGCAAATCCACTAACTGTGGGTTTTAGATGGCAGAGCTAGGAACTGTGGAGGATATACATAAATTCCCAAGAATGGAACAAAAACCATAGTGTATCTAAAATTTTGAAGCAACCAAAATCCCTTCATTTTCATTTTTCTTAAAACATAGATTCAATTTGTATGGACATGGGCATACTTCCTGCATGTTAATATCTCTTTTTCCTTTATCTGTGGCTTTCTACTCACCCTTAACCATTTTCATTTTGTGTATGTTTCCTGTGGGATTACTTTCTCCCTTTCTCCCTAAAGTCCTATATATAACTTGTATTTGTCTCTTTTTTTCTCTTCTCATTACTCTAGTTTAGCTTCTGTAATATGGAATTTAAATATATTTAAAATGTTTGTTGTGCTAACATTAATGAATTTAGTGTATGACTGAGAGAAGGCTCAACAGGTAAAGATACTTTGTTGCCAAGCCTAACAACTTGACTTCAATACCTGGAATCTACCTTGGTGAAGAAGCTACATGGTGAAAGATCTAAATCCCATTTTACAAGTTGTCCTATGACCTTCACACACAGACGTGCACACCACACACACACACACACACACACACACACACACACACTCACACTCACACAGACACA
Source organism: Mastomys natalensis (assembly GCA_021653895.1). Classification (NCBI taxonomy): domain Eukaryota; kingdom Metazoa; phylum Chordata; class Mammalia; order Rodentia; family Muridae; genus Mastomys; species Mastomys natalensis. The sequence goes on along the minus strand of JAJTUV010001809.1, from coordinate 34,284 downwards.
CGCTAAATTTATAAGAAAAATTAAAACTCTGTGGATTACTGTAATTAAAAATGAAAATAAATGTACATAATGGGAGAAAATATTTATAAATTATGTATCAGAATAGCAACTAGTATATAGGGAGTATAAAGGAGCTTTATTATGCAATTAAAGGAGAGTTGCAAATTTTAAAAGTGGAAAGGAGGGTTGAAATGGTTATGCTGAAAGGATGAACAAATTGCCAAAAGCAACATGAATTATCTAATATCTCTATTCTGAAAATACAAATCAATTTAATAATGACATGCTATTTCAAACCTGCTAATATACCTATATTAAACAAAAAAGTTACAATCATCAAGCAAGCACATGGACAAACTTAAATCCTCATATTGCTTGTGGGAAGGATTGATACAGCTACTTTGGAAAAGTAGTTTGACAGCCTCTCAAAAAGCTAAACATAAGGCAGGAATTCACTTCACTGATAGAGTTTTGGCAAGACTATGGGTTCTGTCTATAATACTGTACACAAATAAACCATGAACTTAAAATTACCATATGGCCCATAATTTTTATTCCAAGGTATATACTGAGAAGAACAGAAAATAGACTTTAATAAATACTTGTACTCATATATAGTTAACAATTATTTCCAATAACCAAAAGGGTACTGCGTTGGTGGGTATAATGGTGAGCATAGCTGCCTTCCAATAACCAAAAGGTACAACTTAACCACACTAGTGGATAAATGGGTAAACAATCTATGATATATTAATCTGATGGAAAGGTTTTGGTTATAAAAATATTTCAGGTGAACGGTAGAAAAGGTATACAATAAGATATAGTAAACAGATTTGCCAGAAAAAAAATGTTAACGTATTTCATAATTTGGATCAAAAGGTTTGTACAAAAGAGAAAGGTTGAAGTGTTCATTTGTAAGTCTTAAAAACTGAATTAAACTAAGTAAGCTAGAGGTTAAGGAGACAGTACACTTGTTCAGAAAAGTCAGTCAACACAGATTGAGTAGCCTTGATTATATACCACCAAGACTCACCAAATACTTTCTGTGAAAGACCTGCTAGTAAATGTCTTCTGTGTTTTGAAGTACAGGCTCCACTATAACTAATTCACTCTGTTGTTATAGTGTGAGAGCAACCATTAACAATATGTGGATGAATGAACCCTACTATGTCCATAAAAACTATTATCAAACATCAATCACTATTGTTACTTACTACCTGCAAATGTAAATGTTACTTTTATTTCCTCAGATGAGGGGATAAGATGACCACCATACCCAACTGTGCAAATACATGTCTTGGACTTAGCCCAGGGCATTTCTAACTAGGCCTGGAAGCTTCTAGCCTCCTTACAATGTAATCTTCTGCAAGCCCAGACCCTGAAGGCTTCAGTTTTCAATCTCTGTCTGTTAACCTAGCCTAGAATGTTTCCACCTCAAAGAGTTACTATTGAATGAGCTCACCCTTTCTAGTTCTTTCTGAACTCTTGCTGGCTGGTTCAACTCAGCTGTTCTGGCTCAAACTCCTCTCCAAACTAACTGATTCAGTCTGACTTCTCTCAGCTTCTCACTGAATTGCTTTTTGGACTCAGAGAAACTGGCAATTTGTCCTAATCTTCTGGCTGCTCCTTATTCTTTGGCTTCAACTGCCTCTGCTGACATGCACTAGACTGCATGAACTGAGGAATGAACTCAACTCCACTGCACTGACTCCCAACTAACTCCCAACCCACTGAAGAACTGAACTCTCTCTCCCTGCACTGCTATTAAATGGCTTTTCTCCGAGAGTTGTAGGCACATTCTATCTACCAGTCATTCTGTCAAATCTTTCTCTTTTGTCACTTTGTCAGCCCCTCAATTAGAGGTCATTGTCTGGGATTATATGTATTTACTAAAGGGTTCCAGTCAGAAGGATTAAAGGTGTGTACTAAGGGCATGTCTACATTCCAGCAGGAGCACACAGACCTAGAAGGGTTTTGGACATGATCAGATCAGCCATGTTTTTTGGATTAAAATTCCTCTACACCCACCTGCTTAAAACTTCAAGACTCCTTTTTGAATAAGAATGTTCAAAGACAAGTTTATTTTTAGTGAAAAGCTAAACTGTTTCAAAGACATGACTGTCCATGATAGTTCATCAGAAACAAAGTTAAAATATCAAATTACTTACCACTTCATCTCAGTATACGTGTAACATTATTATTATTATTATTATTATTATTATGTGTAATTTTTATGTTCTGTTTTCATATATAGCCAAGGATTTCTTTGAACTCCTAATTCTTCTTTCTTAAGCTTCCTCAGTGCTAGGATTAAAGACATGTGCCACAATTAAAATGACTGAAGTGTCCATGTAATTGTTTTAATTATTTTTCTCTTGTGGTGCTGAATATGGAATGCAGGATCTAGTGCTTACTTGATGTGCTGGCTAGTTTTATAGCAACTTGATACAAGCTAGAGTCATCAGAGAGAAAGAAGGCTCAATTGAGAATATACTTTCTTAAAATCTGATTGTAGGTAAGGTTGTAGGACATTTTATGAATTAGTGGTGGATATGAGAGGATCCAGTCATTGTGTGTGAGATCATCCCTGGACTGGTGTTCTGTGTGTGGGTTCCATAAGGAAGCAGGTTGAGTAAGCTACGAGGAACAAACCAATGAGCAGCACTCGTCCACTCTTCCAGAGCCTCATTATATAATATCTTGTACTATGTGTGCAGCATACATATGCAAATATATATTTATATATGCAAATACACACACACACACACACACAAACAAACAGGAGATTTTCACTTTCAGTACTAGGAAGAACCCCAAATCTAGGGATTTTTAACTTTATGTTTCATGTTGCAGCTATTTTTCTGAAATCCACTTAGACAGTGCATGGAGTTCTTGAGTTCGCTCAGAGAAGATGGGATTTCTTGCTAGAGGAAATAATAGTCAAAAAGGTCATATTAGCTTCATGTGATTTCTGAACATAACTAAACTGAGCATAAATAATGTGTACAAGAGGCATGGAAAATATACTGTTGTCTGGGAATAAACATAGAAAGATAACTGATAGAGTATCCCATATTACACCAAAATATCCAAATTTGAGAGTTTGAATTAAAAAATAAATTTTCAATAAATATTTTTGATGTTTATGAGTGTTTTGCCTGTATGTATGTAAGTGTAACACATGGGTACAGTGCCTGCAGAGGCCAGAAGATTGCCTTAGATCTCAAGTAGCTGGAGTTACAGATGATTGTGTGTTGCCATGTTGGTGCGGAGAATCAAACTCAGGCCCTCTGCAAGAATGGCAAGTGCTGTTAACTTCTGAGCCATCTCTCCATCACCTTGAACCATTTCTTACATTTAGTTTTTCATATCCAATAGTGCTATATTTGTTTTAGTTTCCGTTTATCAAAAAATATACCAAAAATTAATGTCCAGAAAAAATTATCTGAGGTACAAAATACGGAATTAGAAACAAATCTACATTGCTAGGTTTTATTAACAGTTTCAAATATACATCACTGAGGTGTAAGATGGACTAAATAAAATCTTGGCAGGTTTCAGTTTAGACAAGGAAAGATGAAAATGAATAACATTAAATACTATAAAAGAATGAAATATATATGCATATATATTTACAAAATCCTAGTAGGTATGAGGACTATCTATTTTAACTCAGAAAAGGCAGAAGTGCATATGTTCATAAATTGAGAAAGGACCTTTACATAAAACCAGACACACTGAAACTAATAGAAGAGAAGGTGGGGAAGACCCTCGAATACCTAGGCACAGGGAAAAAGTTCCTGAACAGAACACCAGTGGTTTATGCTCTAAGAGCAAGAACTGACAAATGAGACCTCATAAAATTGCAAAGCTTCTGTAAGGCAAAGAACACTGTCAATAAGACAAAATGGCAACCAACAGATTGGGAAAAGATCTTTACCAATCCCACATCCAATAGAGGACTAATATCCAATATATACAAAGAACTCAAGAAATTAGACTCAAGACAACCAAATAACCCTATTAAAAATGGCGTACAGAGCTAAACAAAGAATTCTCAACTGAGGAAATTCAAATGGCCAAGACACACCTGAAGAAATGTTCAACATCCTTAGTTATAAGGGAAATGCAAATCAAAACAACCCTGAGATTCTACGTCACACCAGTCAGAATGGCTAAGATCAAAAGCTCAGCTGATAGTAGATGCTGGCGAGGATGTGGAGAAAGAGGAACACTCCTCCATTGTTGGTGGGATTGCAAGCTGGTACAACCACTCTAAAAGTCAGTCTGGCCGTTCCTCAGAAAATTGGAGATAGCATTACCTGAGGACCCAGCTATACCACTCCTGGGCATATACCCAGAAGATGCTCCAACATATAACAAGGACATATGCTCCACCATGTTCATAGCAGCTTTATTTATAATAGCCAGAAGCTGAAAAGAACCTAGATGTCCTTAAACAGAGGAATGGATACAGAAAATGTGGTACATTTACACAATGGAGTACTACTCAGCTATTAAAAACAATGAATTCGAGAAATTCTTAGGTAAATGGATGGAACTAGAAAATATCATCCTGAGCGAGGTAACCCAATCACAAAAGAACGCACATGGTATTCACTCATTGATAATTGGATATTAGCCCAGAAGCTTGAAAAACCCAAGATTTAATTCACAGACCACATGAAGCTCATGAAGAAGGAAGACCAAGTGTGAGCACTTTGGTCCTTCTTAGAAGGAGTAACAAAATACTCAAGGGAGCAAATATGGAGACAAAGTGTGGAACAGAAACTGAAGGAGGGGCCATCTGGAGACCTTTCCACCTGGGTATCCATCCCATGTGCAGTCACCAAAGGTAGACACTGAGGTAGATATCAAGAAGTGCATGCTGACAAGAACCTGATATAGTTCGTTATAGGTCTGCAAGAGTCTGACATATTCAGAGGCAGATGCACACAGCTAACCATTGAACTGATCATGGGGTTCTCAATGGAGGAGTTGGAGAGAAGACTGAAGGAGCTGAAAGTGTTTGCAGCCCCATGGGGAGAGCAACAATACCAACCAACCAGAGCTCCCAGGGTCTAAACCACCAGCCTGGGAGCACATAGGGAGGGACCCATGGCTCCAGCTGTAGGGGAGGATGGCCTTGTTGGGCATAGGTGGGAGAGGAGATCCTTGGTTCCATGAAGGCTGGGGGAATTAGAGGGTGAGGAGGTGGGAGTGGGGGGGTAGATGGGGGAACATCCTCATAGAAGCAGGAGGAGGGGGGTGGGATAGGGGTTTCCTGTTCCAGGGGGAAGGGGGGAAAATGGGGTAAGGGGATTACATCTGAAATGTAAAAAAAAAATCCAATAAAATAAAATAATTATCAATGTTATATTAAAGAAAAAAACAAATTGAGAAAATAATTCAATTGTCTCATTTTTACCTCCAAGAAATGGCTACTAGTTGAGTACATGCTATTAAGTATCAAAATTATATTACTCACCTTAAGACCTTTGGATAAGAAACAAATGGAAATGTATATGTTTTCTAAATATTTGTAAACTTGGAGTTCAGTAGCAAATGAACATAGCTCTTTGTAACTTTCATTATACCCATCTATCATGTAACAAGGCTTGTGTTTTCTAATCCTATGGCTCTAGTTTCTCTGCCTGCCATGGTCTCTTGTGTCTAATTTTCAGTCAGTACAAATTTGGAATACCCTTATCTCAACTAGAAAAAAACTTAAAGATTGAATACCAATATAAGTGAGATAAGCATATACATCTACATATTAGTAAAAAGTTTATAATTTAACAAATACTCTGACAGCCAGAAGTATAGATGGTAAGATAAAAATACGTTCAATTTTGACCTTATTGTACATAGATATAAAATTTTGTACATAGTTACCCTTAGAAACTCTGATATGATATAACAATTCTCAATGAATTTAAAAACTTCAACTCTCTAATGAAAACTACATAGAAAAGAGACTATAGCTGCCAGGGATGGGTATAGTATTGTTAGGGATTAGACATTAAAAATTTTAGTTTTAATGACTTTATAGGAAAGAGGAAGTCTTAGGTCATTGTGAATTACAGTTATAAAATTATAGATTTCAAAAATAGATGAATCTTTGGTCTTATAGCCTTTATTTGAAAGGATAAATAAAGAAAAATAAATCTTATCCACAGAGATATGACAAGAAATTTGGCTTTAAACTTGAGGTGTGCAAAAAAAACCCACAGACACCCATATTTGCTATCTTAGGCTTACAATTCATTTCTGTTTGGGGGTTAATTTTATATTGCCCTAAAATTTAAGAAGATCCAATCTGAGCTTCTACCTCCTCCTAGGATTCTTAGCAAAAGCAAAGTCAAAACAGTTCTGAAAAAAAAAAAAACAGACACTACAAATACAAGATATTAGTGCAGGAAAATAGCTCTTTCCAGGACAAATTCACAGTGGAACGTCACTATAGACACATGATAAAATACTCTCCTATGACAAAAGTAGGAAGAAAAAACACATAACAAAGTCATATCCTTGAGAACTAGGAAAGTAGGTTAGAGATATAAGAGAGAATTTAAAATAAATGTTTGTATAGTGATTTAAAAGTTGAAAAATCCTAATCATTAAATGAAGGCCATGAAAATAAGACTGGTTGATTTCCTAAGGACAAAAGTAAGAAGACTATTTAGAAACGAAACTTAAAATAATTTAGTGTTAACTATGGGGTAATAATATAGGGATATAAGAGAACAGGTAAATGGCCCATGGAATATACAACCATGTATAAGGCACCACAGATAGAGATATTAAGGGAGAAAGGAATGAGAAAGTTTAGAAGCTGTCTAAGAGTACTAGGTAAAGGAATAACTAGAGAGCACAGAGGGATGCACTATGAAAAAGATGGTGCCCTGTATTTTCAAAGATAATAAAGGAATTCAGTGAACCAGCAGCTCAGTAAGTAAACAAGAAATCTGTCTGCCAACTCCTCCAAATGAAACTAGAGATGCCCAACAGAAAACCTTAAAATTTACCAGGAAGAAAATACATATCACAAAACATAGACAACAGGATGTTGAAGCTGAGGACAAGTTGGAGGCCAACTAAAAAGTAGATCACCTATGCAGAATAACAGAGACCAACTAGATTTCATGGCAAAAAATAATTGAGGACAAAAGAGACAGCAATAATATTTCCAAAGGGCTAAGGCAGGAAAATGAAGAGTATGAGCAAAAAAATATAAATTTAAGCAGTGTCTTAGTGAGGTTTCCATGGCCAAAGAAAGTCTTATAAAAGACAACATTTAATTAGGGCTGGCTTACAGCTTCAGAGATTCAGTCTAGTATCTCAATGGCAGGAAGCATGGCAATGTGCAGGCAGAGACAGTGATGGAGAAGGAGCCAAGAGTTCTACATTTGATCTGAAAGCAAACAAGAGAAGATTCCTGGAAGCTAGGAGGAGGGTCTCAAAGCCCACCCTCACAGTGACACACTTCCTCCTAAAAGGCCACATCTACTCTAACAAGGCCACACCTCCTAATAGTACCACTCTCTGGGCCAAGCATATTCAATCTATAACAAGGAAATACTGAATTTAATGCTTATATACTTTAGCAAAACAAACAAACAAACCAAAACCATAAAATGCAGGCATTAGCAAAAGGAAACTTTAGAAAGAAAATATGAGACTTGAAACAATAAAGATATGAAATTGACAAATGTATGAAACAAGCACAGACTGACAGTGACTGATTTAATTTCATATAATAAATAGATTGTGATTTAAAGATTGTACATTACTCTCTTCCTATGATCCTGTAAGGAAGATACTTAAAAATACAATGTTTTGGGGGAATAGGTAGGTTTCTTGCTGAGACAGTTAAAATAAATTACTTCATCTCTGATAGAGCAGGCCTATATCATCCATATCATGTACTCTGTGCTCTTTCTGAAGCTCTTTGGGTTCCATATTTTCCTCAATCCCTTATAAGTCTATGCAGATTTGAGAATGAAGTTTGTCATTATGAAATCATAAAGAACATTAATAAATAAAATAGTATATGGCAATGCTACTGAGAACACAGAGTAACTAAAATTCACATGCTTTGTCAGTGGAAATATTCAGGTCCTCTGGGAGAACAGTTGTCCATCTCTTATAAAATGAACATATTAACTTCCCACAAATGACGAATTGTGCATCTGATCATATATTCAAGAGAAATGGAAACATGTTTAACATAAACTTGTATGCAAATGTGCATAAAAGATTATTTCTTATGACCTTAGATTAAAGCAACAGTTTCTGTCAGCAGAAATTTCTGATGCATGGATGAAGCATATTGTGCTATGTTCACATGATGGGATACCACTCAGCAACACGGGAAAAAAAAATGAACTTTTGACATCAGTTCAGAGGAAGCACAAGGGCAGTTTGCTGAAGATAAAAGAGAAAGAGAGCTAAAAGATTGCACATGTTCTGATTTAATTCATATGAAAATCTCAGTATGTGTGTTGTCAACTTGACTACATCTGGAATTAGCTAATCACCAAAAATGGAGGGCAAATCTATGATGGACTTTCACTTAACTTAAAGTGGGAAAATCTATTTCTAATCTGAATCTTCAGTAAGAGATCCTTTTAATCTAGATCTATTGAGCTGGGAAACCCACCTCTAGTCTGGGCTATACCTGCTGGAATTTTTTTCAGGATGTGGAAGAAGGAAGCCTTTTTTCTGTGCTTGCTTATTTTTGTCTTGATAGCAAGTATCCATTCCTTTACTGGCATTAGCGCCTACTTCTTCAGGATTCCAGCCTCTACTGAAGACCAACTGAAACATTCAGCCTTGTGCACTTAACAACACCTGGATTCTTGCACTTTCTTTTTGTAGTCATCCATTCTTGGAATAGCTGTATCATAGCTTGTAATTAATTCTAATAAATTATATATATAATAGAAAATAATAATAGCTATAACAATATATATTTATTATATATTTATTATACAATATGGAAGCACAAAAAAGTATAGCTAAAAAAATGTCCTGTATAATAAAACACCTGTCAGAGGTAAAACCATCCCTGACCACAAATTGTAATACAGAGCTAGAATAATAAAACATCATTGTATTGGCACAAAAAAGACACAACAGTCAATGGAATTGAAGACCCAGACATAATCTGGGCACCTAATTTTTGATAACGAAGTCATAAATACACACTGGAGAAAAAGACAACATTTTCAACAAGTTGTGGTTGTCAAATTGCATGACAGCATAAGGAAGAATCCAAATAAATCCATCGTTATCGCCCTGCACAAAACTTAACTCCAAAGGATCAAAGACCTCAACATAAAACTAGATACACTGGACCTGATAGAAGAGAAAGTAAGGAATATCCTTGAACTCATTGGGACAGATGACTTTCTGAGCATAGGCACCAAGATTAACCATTAATAAATGGGACCCCATGAAACTGAAAAGCATCTCTATGGAAAAGGACACTGTCATTCAAACAAAGTGACAGCCTACAGAATGGGAAAAGATTTTGCACCTCTGATACAGGGATAACATCCAAAATATATAAATAACTGAAAGAAAATTAGACATCAAGAAAACAACCCAGTTAAAATGTTGGGTACGGATCTAAACAGAATTTTCAAAAGAGCAAACTCAAATGGCTGAGAAACAGTTAAAGAAATATTCAACATCTGTAGTTATCAGGGAAATGCAAATCAAAACTACTTTGAGGTTTCATCTTACAGCTGTCAGAATGGCTAAGATCAATAAAACAGATGACAGCTCATGCTGGTAATGATGTGGATTAATGGGAACACTCATACATGGCTGGTGTGACTGCGAACTTGTACAGCCACTATGGAATCAGTGTGGTGGTTGCTCAGGAAGGTAGGAATCAATCTAATTCAAGATCTAGCTATACCATTCTTAGATATATACCCCAAGGACACTCCACCCTATGACAAGGACACTTGATCAACTACGTTCATTGTAGCTTTATTCGTAGCAGCCAGAAGTTGGAAACAACAATTATTTGAAAAAAAATTATCAACAGATGAATGGATAAATAAAATGTGGTATATTTATACAATAAGATGTTACTCAGGCCATTAAACCTGAAATAATGAAATTCATAGGTAAATGTATGGAAACAGAAAAAAATTAATCCTGAGTGATGTAACTCAGACCTGTAGAGACAAATATAGTATGTATTTACTTATATGTGGATATTAGTTTTTAAATCAGTGATAACCAAGCTACAATCCATAGAACTACAAATGTTAGGTATAAAAAAAGAGACTGGGACCCTCCATATATTCTCCTTGGTCAGTGGTTTAGTTCCTGGATGCTCTGGAGGGTCTGGTTGGTTGATATTGTTGTTTTTCTTATGGGGCTGCAAACACCCTCAGCTCCTTCAGTCCTTTCTCTAACTCCTCCATTGGAGACCCCATGCTCAGTCCAATGGTTGGCTGTGAGTATCCGCATCTGTATTTGCCAGGCTCTGAAAGAGCCTCTTAGGAGACACCTATATCAGGCTCCTGTCAGCAAGCACTTCTTGGAATCCACGATAGTGTCTGGGTTTGGTGTCTGTATGTGGGATTGATCCCCAGGTGGGGCAGTCTCTGGAAGACCTTTCCTTCAGTCTCTTCTCCAAACTTTCTCTCCATATTTCCTCCAGTGAGTATTCTGAGGACTGAAACATCCACACTTTGGTCTTCCTTCTTCTTGAACTTCACATGGTCTGTGAACTGTATCTTGGATATTCTGAGCTTTTCGGCTAATATCCACTTATCAATGAGTACACACAATGTGTATTCTTTTGTGATTGGTTACCTCACTCAGGATGATATTTTCTAGTTTCCTCCATTGCCTAAGAATTTCATGAATTCATTGTTTTTTATAGCTGACTAGTACTCCATTGTATAAATGTATCACATTTTCTCTATCCATTCCTCTGTTGAAGGATATCTGGGTTCTTTCCAGCTTTGTTGGGCATCATTGGTAGGAGAGGCCCTTGGTCCTGGGAAGCCTCTATGCCCCAATGTAGGGGAATGTCAGGGCAGGGTGGCTGGAGTGGGTGGGTAGGTGGGTGAGCACCCTCATAGAAGCAGGGAGAGGGAAGATGGGATAGGGGTTTCAAGGGGGGAAACTAGGAAAGGGGATAACATTTGAAATGTAAATAAATAAAATATACAATATAAAAAGGAAAAAAGAGAAAGAGACTGGGGTGGAGAGATAGATCTTCCTAGGAAAAGGAAATAGAATAGATAGCTGTAGATGGATGGGGAATCTGGAACAGGAAGATAAAATTGGGAGGGGGAGAAAAGCGGGAATAAGGAGAAGAGACAGGTAGAAGTAGGAAAAATTAAGGGCCATTTGACTTGTAGTATGGAAACCTAATACACGAGACTCTTCCTAAAATATACAAAGGCTTTCTAAATGAAATTGCCAAATAAAGAGTATACAGAACCACATCTGGCCTACTCTTATCACCAAATGAAGCTTCCAGTACTGAGACTGAGTTATATTTAATTGAGTTGAGTTCCTATGGGAACTCTCAAGCAACCCAGGATGTTTCTAAGACTATAACTTGATTGTCACAAACTGATGATAAGGACCATTGCTGAAGACAACACGTACACAACTTTATTGAACATGGGGTAGTTGAGTTGGCATCTATGTAGAGCCTTCATCCCTGCATGCTAGTTGGTGCCTTTTGTAGAGCAAGGTTCTCTGGATGGTTCCAAGGAGAGACATTAACTAACAACAACCCATTAAAAATCCTCTTATCTAAAATGATGTCCCGCTTACAAGATATGCTAGAACAACGGTGGCACAAAGCTTGTGGTAGTAACCAGCCAATATCTGTTTTGCTTTAAGGCCCACTCTATGAGATGGTACCCATACCTGACATTGTTTCAGTGACCAAGAATATGAGACTAGATATCCAGAGACCTAGAATAATACCGAATTCTATAATTCTACTGAAAGTACATAGCAATGAAATTACTCCTAATGAGTCAGTTATACTTCTAGGTCAGTGTCTTCCTCAGCCATCATTATAGAAACTTCCTCCTGCAGCAGGTGGAACAAATACAGAGAACCACAGCCAGACATTAAGTAGAATAAGTGACATTGGTACACTCAGTAATAAATGGAATATTTCCATTAAATCCTTCCCTCAGGACACAGAAAACCGCGTGGAAGAAGAGGTAGAAAATGAAAGAGGCAGAGGGCATGGAGGACACCAAGGAGCCAAGGCCTTCTAAATCAAGAGGATTGATACACATATACACTCAGAGACTAAGGCAGTATGCCCAGAGTCTGCACTGGTCTGCATCAGATAGAGTTCTAAAGGTGAAAGAAGTAGATACATGCTATTATACCTAATGTAGAACCTATCTCCAATTAATAACCATTTGAAAATGAAAATTTACTTTCCTCCAATGGGTTCTCATTGGGAAAATGACTCTTAAGGGTAGGCTGAATGTACAGGAGTAGATGAGCAACAGAAAACAAACTCAAAGAAATCATTAAAGGGTCCTTGTTTTCTAAGGTTGAGCCAGGACTTCTTAAAAATTTTACCTTTTTTATTATATATATAATATATATATATAATCACACAAACATATATAAAACCATCCAGATCCTTTGCATATATATTATTGCTTCCAGCTTATTGTTTTTATGGAATTCCTGAGCATGCAAATGAGTGAGTCTTTGTGTCTATTATCTATTGCATATACCTTTTCTTAGGCTCCTTTCCCGTTGTTTGTTTTTGTCCAATTCCAGTGTATTAGGTTTTGTTTATCTTAATTTATGTTATTATTATCCCTGATCTTTTATCTAATGAGAGACAGAAAGGGGGGTGGATCCAGATTCTGGAGAGGTGGACAGGAAGTGAGAATAGAAGGAGGGGAAATCATAATCAACATATGCTATATGAGTGATGAAAGCTATTTTATACAAAATGGAAAAGTAAAGAAAAATAAAACAGTATGCACCAAGACCCTGTAGGTTCTGATGGGAGCCAGCGTATTTGCTAGTACTTATATGAATGACTTTGACTAAGCAAGTCTCTGTTTGCCAATTATATGACTAATAGCCATTCTTGGGAGGAAGGGAACCACTATTACCCTAATGCAGAGAAAGAAATTACAGACACAGTAGCCACACACAGACTAGAATATATTATTGTCGCCTACTTCTTTAATGGGAAAAAAAAGCATGTCATTAGTGTCAAGTAGATCCTAGGGCAAGTTCTCTTTAGAAAAATGACTCAGTACAATAATGTGACTTGTTGGTTATCTTTGCAAGAAGACAGAGTTTGACTTAATATGATTCTTACGTGAACATTTCAGGAACATTGTTTATTCCACAACCCATTTGCAGAACACTATGAAGACAACTCCCCAACACATACACTAAGATTTGATTTGAAAGTTCACACTGCAGCCATAAGTACAATGAGGGCCATTCTCCTATGTACAAGAATAATACAGCATTGTTCCTCAGTTTACCACCTCCGAAAAATGAGACTTCTAATTGTAATTATTAAAAATTTCTCTTTTTTATTTAGTCTTTTTCTCAAAGTAACTTTATTAAGATCTAATTAATGCATCATAGAAATTCACACACACGAAGTATGTGGCTCAGTGGTTTCTGGTTTATTCACAAATTTGTACAACCATCATGATAGGTATTTACAGATTTTAGAAATGTTTAATTTTCCCACAAAGAAGCTATGCATCCTTTCACTATTACCGAATCAAATCATCCTTTACTCTCAATTCCAAACAATCAGAATTGAATTGAATGGAATTGAATTGAATAGGAATGTCATGTATTTTGTGTTTTCATATGAATGAGACAATTTAATATGGAAATATTTGTAACTGGGTTTTTCCTTTACCAAAATTTTACAATTCTATTTGCATTGTAGTATACATTCATTCATTGACTGAGGAATAATTCATTATATGGATATATTACATATTGCCTATCTATTCATTTCTGGTTGGACATATGGACATTGTGAATAAAACTATTATAAACTTTCATATACAGAAGGCTTGTATGGGTCTATTTTTAAAGTATATTTTATGTTTATAACTTGGAATATAATTATTGGGTCATATGATCTTGTTTTCCATCGTATCTTCAGTATTTCATATTTCCATCACCAAACATTCCCATCCATCTGCATCCTCCTCAAATCTTGTTATCTAGTCATTGCATTAGCACTTTCCCTTGTTATCTTATTAAGTGTGTAGCATTTGTATTTTCTTGATGATTAAGGATGCTAGACATCTTTTCATGCTTCTTGAACATGTGTGTAAGAGTTTTGGACATATATTTCTTCAGAGCCTTTAACCTAATTTTAACTAGAATTTTGTCTTTTATATTTTTAATGACTATCACTTATCAGACATGATTTATAATTAGTATTCTTTGGGATGTTTTTTACTGTTGATGATTATCTTTTAAGCACATTTAAATATTTTTCATTAGGTACAATTTTTTTTTCTGATCTTGGCCATGCTTTGGTGCCATAGCTAAGAGTTTGCTAAGTGTGAGTTTATGAAGATGTTTTCATTGTATAATCTTCTAAAAACTTTATAAACCTTGTGCTTAAAGTTGTTGACTAATTTTACTTTTTAAACGTGCAACATGATGCAAGAATTCATACTAATGTTTTTAAAATTTGCATTTGTATATTTAGTATGTGTGTGTGTTTGTGTCTGTCTGTACATATGTCAAGAATGTATGTGTAGGTCAGAGAACAACTTGTGGGAGTCAATTCTTTCCTTCTATTATATGGGTCCAGGGTATCAACCTTGGTTTGTCAGGTTTGGTGTCACCATCTCTCTAGCTCCAGAGTCATGTTTTGGCTTGTGGACCTATAGTGCCAAACTTATTTTAAAGGTCACACTTCACATGTTCCTGGCACCCTTTAAAAAAAAACTCATCTGGCTATAGAGAAGGCCCTGGATTTACAATAATTTGATTACACTTTTCTTGTTTTATGAGGGATCAGTCATCATTTAGCTCCATCTTAAGTTTAGTAACTTCAGGATTTAGGGAAGGTCAACTTATGATTTTAAATTTTACAAAGGTTTCTTATTATACAACTCCATATTAAGTCATGTAGCATTTGTGTGTGTGTGTGTGTGTGTGTGTGTGTGTGTGTGTGTATGTGAGTGTGTGTGTATTTATTTCTGGATACTAGATTTATACATATTCTCATTTGGGGTCATGTATGTGTGTGTATATATACATGCTTGTACATATGTTGGTACAGGTTTGTTGGCAATTGCATTCATGCATTTGTGTTTGAGAACAAGATTGATGTTTGATGCCTTATTTGATTACTCTGTCATATGTATTTGAGGCAAGGTCTTTCAAATGAAACAAGAATTTTCCTTTTGTTTTTAAATCTTTTTTTTTAAATTAAAAATAGGTTATTCTCTCATACAATACATCTCCACCACAGTTTCTCCCTTCCTATTTCCCCAAGCTCTCCTTGCCACCTCCCTTCTCTCTCAGATCCACTTCTCCCAATCTCCCATCAGAAAATAACAGGCCTCCAAGAGCCAACAATCAAATAGGACAAAGCAAAACACAAAAAAACCAAGGTAAAAAGCAACAAGGCAACACAACAGTAGGAAAGGTTTCCTAAGAGCAGACAATGGAGTCAGACAACAGTGCACACAGTTAGGAATCCCATAACACCAAGCTAACATCCACAACATATATGTAGACCCCAGCAGGCCCCATGCCTACAATTTCAGTCTGTCTGAGCCCATATGCACCCTGATTATTTAATCCAATGGGTCATCTTTTCCTGATGTCTTCCATTGATTCCTACAACCTTTCTGTCCCCCTCTTTCTTGGAATTCCCCAAGCTCTGAGGAAGAGACCCAATGGGGACCTCCAATTTAGACTGTCTGTCCACATAATATCTGTCTATGCGTCTCTGCATTTGCTCCCATCTGTTACCGGAGGAAGCTTTTCTGGTGATGATTGGACACGGTACTGATCTACGAGTATAGCAGAATTTCATTAGGAAGAATTTCAGTGGTTTTATTTTCTTTACACCAGACACGTTTGATTCTACCCCTAAGTCTCTGGGCTATTTAGTCTCCAGTCCTTGGTAATTCAACCAGTGTTTTGGTATAGGCTCCCTCTCGTGGAGTAGGCCTCAACTTAAATCAGACATTGGTTTCCATTCCCACAAGTTCTGTGCCACTGTTACCCCATCATACCTAACAGGCAGGACAGATTCTAGGTCAAAAGTTTTGTGGCTATATTCATGTCCACAATGGACTATTACTCTTCTGCTAAAAAAATAATAACCTCATGAAATTTCCAGGCAAATGAATGGAACTAGAAATAAATCATCCTGAATAAGGTAACCCAGACACAGAAAGACAAACATGGTATGTATTTGCCTAAATGTGGATATTAGCTATTAAGTAAATGATAATCAAGCTACTATCCACAGACCCAAAGAGGTTAGGTAAAGAGGAGGGGAAAATAAAAGATTTTCAACTTTGTTAGTCCAGATAGCCAACTTGCTCTGTGAATACCCTCTTTACTCCTCCAAAACACCAGGATTACAGGGGTTTCCCAATCCATCCAGGGTTTTGTGGTTTAGGTTCTCATACTTGCAAGCAAGTGCTTTGGTTGCTGAGCCATCTCCCTGACTCCTCTATTCATGTAACTTATCTATGTATCCTTGCTCTGGTATCACACTGTCCTGAGTAAGTTTTGAAGTTAAGGGCTATGAATCCCCCTATTTTATTCCTTTTTGTAGGAGTTCTGGGGTGCCCACAAGAATTTCAGAAAAAAAAAATAATTTGTATAGAGAAGCTAACACAGATTTTGATACAGGTTTACTTTATAAATAAGTTTGAGTTTTGTTGTCACCTCAATTTTAAGTCTTATAAATCCATGAATGTGGATGTTTCCACATCTATTTAGATCAGAAGATCTAAATAAATTTTCTGTATTTATATAAAACATATATTTATATAAAAAGAATTTATAGAATTTTAAATGTTTATAGTTTTGTGTCAATTTTTCATTTTTCATTAAATTTATTTTTGTTTTATTTTAATGTTATTGAAAATGTAATTGTTTACTTAAATTCATTGTAGATGCTTCATTGATAATACATAGAATTGTAACTAGTTTTTACATATGCATTCTCTATCCTGTACTCTTTAGAACCCATTTATTAATTATAACACATTATTTAATATTTTTAATGTAAACTGTAACATTTGTAAATAGACATATGACAAGAGTTTTACTTTTTCCTCCCTGATACCATTCTGTGATTTCTTCTTTGGTCAACTAATGTTTGTGGCTAGAACCTTCAGCATGTTACTGAATACCAGTAGTAAAAGCCGAAATGCCTGCCCTGTTGTCAGCTGTAGGGAATATGCATCTATTCTTTCACAAATGAATAGTGTGTAATAATTGTGGGAGTTTTGAGGACACCATTTGTCCAAATGAGGGACTTTTATGTTTCTAGTTGTTTTTTTTTAATTTACTTTCTTAATCATGAAATACATTGGATTTTTTCTAATGCTTTTTCTAAGACTATTCAAACTATTGTCCAAGTTTTATTTTTATTATACTTATATGGAATGATTCTTTTTATATGTTAAATAGCCCTTTATTTCTGAGATAGATTCCACTGTATCATAGTGTATAGTTCTCTGTATAAGTTGCTAAATTTGGTGTGCTCTTGTTTTCTAAAGGTTATTTGGTACTCCCTGTACCACTTTTATCCCTTCGTGCTTTGGGGAAACATTGTTATTACAGCAAAGCACTTCTTAGGCTTTTTCATAATCTTGGTTTCATAGAGTAGAATTCTCAGTTCTGGGCCAAGTAGATAAACAGAACAATACTTGATTGCCTCTGCTTCACTATGCTATTCCATTCATTATCTAAATTCAAAGCTGTTTTTAAAAATATGTTTGGGGACAGAATCATTTTTAAGTTCTACAGTTTCTCCAAAGTTGATTATGCAGCAATTGTGCTTATTTACTATGAATTAAGCTTCATTCTTCTTTTCCCATCTGCAATGAAGGGATGAACTAGGTAGTTATCCTTTCTGAGTATATTGTCATAACAGCTAGAAGTAATGGAATTATTTTGTAACAATCAAGTGGCATAAAATATGTTAAGGTGAGAATCTGGTCCATAGTGAAATATCTCTGTTGGTCCATCAGACTGAAATAGTTTATTTTCTGTCCCTTAACATTGCTTCCTATTTTTCATTTATTTTAAAACATATTGTATGTTATTACTCTTGGCTGATTAATTCTATCCCTTCTGTCTTCTGGGTAAATATGTATGGCATATCCTGCAGCTAACATGGTCATTGGTCACTTTTGGCATCTTCTGATTTATGATGCTTGTAATGATTTCTGCCAAAAGGATAGAACATGATTGAACTGGCAGTCAAGAGGTGACAGTTTTTTGTTCAGAACAGAATTTTGCATGAACAGTAATAGTGCCAGCTTTCTCAGATTGTGCTATCATTGTGCCAAGCTCTTAGATTCACCATCTACAGTAAAAATTTTGCTCCCTGAAATAAGTAAAAACTTCTTAGCCTGATACTTAGGACTTCCTATACAATGGTCTTCACAATCTATCCAAATCACTTACCACTATTTTATATTTTTTACTGTGTACTATGTTTAGGCTTGCTTCCTCATTACCCTAGAGGAACACCAAGTCTTTCGCTCCCTCCATACTGTCTGTTGTCTGTAAGTGTAATTCTCCACCCTTTATTCTACACTCTTGCAAATTCTTCAAAGTACAATTCAAATGTCTGCTGACCATGGATTTATACTTGCCTACATCAGCCCAACCTGATCACCTCGGAACTACAGCCCAACTGTAGATTTACTGTAATGGCAGTTTCCATTTTATTTATTGTTTTGCTTGGTTTGCCACTCTCCTCCTACTTATATATAGAGGCTATTAGCAGAGTAGTTCTTGTGTGTCATGCCTCTTTGTACTCATTATAACACATGGTGAGCCCTCAGTTGACATTTATGATTGATTAAATGTCTACTCTAAGCTCCATTTCACTGCTTTAAATAACTGGAAGCACAGGAAAAGAACCAAAGTCCTCTACCCTACTTAATGTTTCATTCTAAGTTAATAGTCAAGTGTTACTTGAGATAAGAAACTGTAAGGTAATATACATCCCTTTCACCGTACCTGAATTTTTCTGATGCTGCTACCTTTCTATTATGATAACTCCATGATGTTGAAAGCAAATATGACTTCTTATTTTATTAGTAAATTAATTTATTTATTTACATTCCAAATGTTGCCCTCCTTTCCAATTCCCCCTCCTGGAGTTTTTCACCCCATCCCCCTCCACTACGCCTCTGAGAGAGTGCTGTCCCCATTACTCACACACCCATCCACCCCCACCTCACCCACCCTCCCACCCCAACCTTATCTCCCCCAGCATCCTCCTTTCCTGAGGCATCAAGTCAAGTCTCTACAGGATTAGGTATATCCCCTCCCACTGAGGCCAAACAAGAAAGTCCTCTGCTACATATGCGCCTGGGGCCACAGACCAGTCCATGCAAGTGCTTGGTTGGTGGCTTAGTCTCTGAGAGCACCCAGGGATCCAGGTTAGTTGAAACTGTTGTTCTTCCTATGGGATTGCCATTCCATTCAGCTCCTTTAATTCTTTTCCTAACTCTATCAGGGTCCCTGACCTCAGTTCAATGGTTGACTATAATTATGTGCATCTATATCAGTCAGCTGCTGGTCAAGCTTCTTAGAGAACACTCATTCCAGACTCTTGTCTGCAAGTAAAACATGGCATCAATAATAGTGTCAGGGTTTGGTGCCTGCCCATGGGATGGATCGAAAGTTGGACTGGTCACTGGATGGCCTTTCCTTCAGTCTCTGCTCCATTTTTATCCCTGCATTTCTTTTAGACAGAAACAATTCTGGGTCAAAGATTTTGAAGGTGGGTTGGTGACCCTATCCCTCCTTGAGGGACCTGTCTACCTATTGGAGGTGCTCTCTTCAGGCTCCATCTCTACACTGTTGGGAATCTTGACTAAGTTCATCCCCATTGAAGTCCTTGAAGTCTCTCACATCCCAGGTCTCTGGGACTTTCTAGAAGTTCCCCCACAACCCCCCTGAAGCTACATCTTGGCTTCTCTCCTGTCTTCTCCCATACCTGATCTTGTTCTCCCCCAACCCCACACATACAACTAGGTCTCTCCTTCCCTCTGCTGTAGGTAATTATTTCCTTCCCCCTTCTAAGTGGCATTAAAGCATCCTTACTTGGGCCTTTTTTCTTGTTAAACTTCATATGATCTGTAAGTTGTATCATGGGTATTCTGTACTTTTGGGCTAATATCTACCTATCAGTGAGTATGTACCATGCATATCCTTTTGAGTCTGGGTTACCTCACTCAAAATTATATTTTCTAGTTCCATCCATTTGTCTGCAAAATTCATGATGTCCTCTTTTTAATAGCTGAATAGTATTCCATTTTGCAAATGAATCACATTTTCTGTGTCCATTTTTCAGTTGAAGGACATCTGGGTTGTTTCCAGCTTCTGGCTATTACAAATAAGGCTTCTCTGAACATAGTGGAGCACATTTCGTTGTGGTGTGGTAGAACATCCTTAGTCATCAGGGAAATGCAAGTCAAAACTATCCCAAGATTCCATATTACACCATTCAGAATGGCTAAGATCAAAAACTCAAGTGACAAGCACATGCTGGCAAGGATATGGAGAAAGTGCAATACTCCTCCGTTAAAAATATGACTTCTTAAAGCATTAAAATGATAACTTTGCTAAATAGTTTAACCTCTACTCAAAATAAGCAACTTCAAAATGAGATAAAAGATTTTGGCCAAGGGCACCCTTTTCCCTGAAGAATGACATCATAATCATGTTGCTCATTATACTTGTGCAAATGTGGCCTCAAATACAGACTCATAACATGAACTTAAATGTGTGACAAAACAGAAGATAGTTATCTGTCATGGGGAAGATAGAGAAGCAGAATTATGATCTTGGCCAAAGCCACAGAACTCATAAAGATTTGAATGAGTACAAGACAGTCAAGTCACAAGTAGTAGTTAAAGTACAGCAAAAAGCTAAAAGCTAGTTGTTTTAGAGCCAATGTCATTTCCAACCAGCTCAAGTCCACCGTGAGTTTTTTAGTTTTCTTTCAGCAGGTGAAATGAAACCACAGAAAAAGAAGATCCTTGCATGCTAACAACAGAATAAGAAGAGACTTGTTCAAATAATATGTCTATACAGGTAGAATGTATTATAAATTAGAATGTACAGCCTTTGCTTTGTAGCAGACCCAATGACTATTGATTTTGATATTGCTGAAATAAGAAGCTATCCATGCATAGAGGTTTTGTCTGGTGCAATTCACAACCTAATTGATTTGCTTCTAATAAATCAGGAAAAAATAGAGGAAGGCAAACTCTACTTTAAATAACTAAGAATCATTACAGCTTATTACGATATTATTCTAGCATGAAGACTGAATATATCTTAGCACTCTTTTCCAGCATATAAAATTGAGCTATCTGAGGATAAAAATCATTTTAGAAGGAATGAGCAGGTGACAGTTAAAATACATATTTCTGTACAGGTAATATATGGTATTGCAAACATTTAAGAGATGTTAGTGATTTTGACTTACCTATCAACTCGCATAAGAAAGGGTGAGAAGTTTCTTATTATTCTCTGGAACAAAATGGAATCTGTGTGTTCATGTATATTTGGATTTTCCTCTTGCTCTTGCCGGCCTTGTTCTTGGTTTTCTACAACTACCATTGTTCATCTTGCTCTCCCTTCCATTCCAAACACTTTCTCACTTTCTTTCTACTAGTTAAATTATTTTTAATCCTTTAAGTCTTGGCACAAATTGAACTTCTCTGTAAAGTATTGGTTAGTTCTGCACACTGATTTCAGCTTTCTTTAGCTTTGTTAGTAAAAAAAAAAAAAAATAGAGTTCAGTTTGTATTTATTTTATGACTTAGCTCAGTTACATTCAAATTGACTATTGAAATGCATTTATATCTTTGTTTGATGCTTCTACAGTGTCTGGGACCACAATAACTAAACACAGCAACTCAATGTATACTGACCAGATTTACTTTAGCATTTGGTTACTGTAAAATTGAAAGAAGATTAGTAATCATGTGGATTTCCTTTAAAATGCTTCCAAATAAAAAATTCACAGACACAAGTTTAGAAATAGGGTTGGTGAATAGCTCTTTGATAAAATACATGTAGTAACACACTAGTGGCACATTTTAGATGATGCCACTTTACAGTCATTTTAACTTTTCTGAGATCTCATGAGGAAGTATTTTTAAATTTTAATTATGCTGGAACAACCTAGATACACTTAGATATGTAGTCACCTATTATCTATAGCTGCTGCATGGCTTATCTAACAAGAAAATATGTGTAGATAAATTTGGAATTACAACGATATAGCAAAGAAGGTGGCCATAATATAAAGTAGGGGAAATCTGGCTTTAATATCAAAAGTGGCATCCCATCCTTTTGAAAGTGAGTTAAAGGTAATGTGAAACTTTTCAGTCATTACATTTAAGATTACTTATAAAATGGAACAATGCTAGTACTGTAGAGATGGCTGAGATATTAAGAGCACTGTCTGCTCTTCCAGAGGTCCTGTGTTCAATACCCAGGAACCACAGGGTAGCTCATAACCATGTATATTGAAAACCCATGCCCTCTTCTGACCTGTAGGCATACACGCAGGCAGAACACTGTATATATAATAAATAAATAAATCTAAAAAATGCTACAATGTCAGAAGCATGGGAGAAAGGTGGCAAGGAGCAGTCATACTTTCCTTTGAGAATTTAATATAATGTATTTTGATCATATTCATCCATTATCCCCGACTCTCCCCAATCCAGTTTGTGCTTCTAAAGTAAGTGCTCTTTGGTGTGAGACCTACCCTGGAATATGGTGGACCTGCCAGGAGTCACACAATTAAGGAAACTCACCTAGCAATTATTAATTGCCAGTAGCTCCTTAAGTAGAAGGAGCTTCTACTTCTTGCTTCCATCCTGGGGTTTTGCTTGGCTTGAGCTTCTGTGGGTGTTCTGAATACTGTCACAATTGCTATGAGTTCACCCACCCAACTACCTTGTTCTATCAGGAAAACAATTACCTTGTAGTCATCCATCTTTTCTGGCTCTTAGACTCTTCTTTCTCCTACCTCTGTCCTTCCACAATGATCCCTGATCCTTGGGAGAAGGGCTTATGATATAGATGTCCCATTAAAAGCTGAACATTACACACTCTCTTATTCTCAACATTGTGGCCAGGTGTGGTTAGTCATATCTACTTGAAATAGCAGCTTCTATGATTAGGGTTGAAGGATGCCATAATCTATGAGTATAACTGTAAATCATTAGGACATGGTTTAATACTATGTCCTTTTAGCTGAATAATAATAGTAGGTTCTCTCCTAGGGCCTATGACTTTTCTAGATACAGAGTCTTGCCATCAAAAAGTGAGAAGATTCTTCAAAAGCTTGAAATAGATCTACCACTTGATTTAGGTATATTATTCTTGGGCATATACTGTAAGGACTCTGTATCTTACTATAGAGATACTTGCTCATTCATATTCATTGCTGCCCTACTCACAATAGCCAGGATAGGGAAACAGCCTAGACAACCATCAACTGATGAATAGCTAATAAAAATGTGATAGAAATTATCTAGCTGTTAAGAAAACTTATATTATGAAATTCACATGGAAATGAGTGGAGCTGGAAAATATCATCCTGAGTAATGTAACTCCAGGCCCAGATATACAAATAATTTCTTCTCTCATACTCAAGTGTTAGAATTTAATCTTTATACTTATGTAGGTTTCATTGAGGGGTCATTATTAAATTAGCCTTTAACCTTAGACTATTTGAGTAGTATCAGGCCTCTGTGAAGCACATGTCCTTGTAATTTATTGTCTTGAAAAATGTCAATTGGCTTATCAGTTGCTAAGTGTAGAAATAATAATAATTCATTGAAAAATCCCTGGGAATTTCCATCTTTCCTGATTATTTACACTGCTTTAGTTGGCACATGTATTTCTTGTAGGGAAAAGAGTTTTAATTATTTTTAAAAGCCAAGCTATGTTTTCCTAAAGTCTAACCCAGAGATTCTTAAGTTTCATAAAATAGTATTACCTAGAACCCACTGCTGTGGGATATGGTTTAATTCAGTGTAGACTGTGACATTTATCTCCTAGTAATATTTTTTTCTCCCTAGTGATTTTAAATTTTAAAATGACTCATTTTTCTCAGAGATGCTGGCAAAACTTTTTTCCTTAAACAAATCTATATGTTTAGAGAGCTCACTAATGAGTTAGAACTTTTACATGGAAGAAAGTATTGAGTTCATGGAAACAGTGGTCCTATTCCTTTAAAGGAACTGTGTGGATTTCTGGTCCATGGCCCAATTCGTAGACCACAGACCTGTTTCTTAGAATTGATGTGGTTTTCCTACTACCTGTAAATTTTATCAGTGATAATTAAATTTAATAATCATTTTTATTATACTAATACACCCCTAATTTTTCCATCTTGCATACCTTTTACACTTAAAAAGTAAATGAATTTTAAATAAAATACAATTATATTACTTCTCTTTTCTCCCTCCAACTCTTCCCATATCTTCCTCTATAGCCTCTTCCAGGTTTCCCTCACTCTCAAATCACTCTTTTTATTTGGTTATTATTGCTACATATGTATGTATATGTGTATGTAACTGACTGGGTCCTTCTTTTGTTGTTAGTGTTCTTCCATCAGGAAAATCGTCCCTTTTAGAAAGTAATTTTTCGTCTCTCAGCAGTCATCCATTGCCTGCAGTTCTTTTGACCCCATGAGGTTTTCCTACCTTCTCCATTGAAATATCTCCTCCTATTGTCTTTATTCAGGTCTTGTTTAGGTAGCCGTTTATAAGCAAGGCAGTCTCACAGGAGACTTTCTGATTTTCTGACTTTTCTGCCTTCTTTTCTGGGAAATTCCCTGGGTCAAAGACACAAGAGCTCTGCTGCAGAAGTACACATTGGGGCTAGGGTCTCCACAATCCATTTATCTCCAAATTGTGTCTATTTGTGTTTTTCTGTGATTTTTTCCCATTTGCTTTAGAAAAAGCTTCTTTGATTAGGTGTGGCAACTATACTTATCTGTGTATGTGAAAATAGGATTTAAAACATGGTTAAGAAATTATGCTAGTCTAGCAAAAAATTGAAACTGGATTTTCTTCTAAGACCCATAACCTGTCTAACTCCAGGTAGCTGGTTAGGTTTCTTGGCATGTTTTCACTCCTGTTGAATCAGCCATAGGTCCACTTAGATGCTGTTAGTTACCACCAACACAGGAGTGCCACACTATTGGACCTTTATGGACATCCTTGGCATGCTAGTCATTGTTATGGTTCATAGGTGTACCAGCTCAACAGGACTATTGTTTCCCTCCCTTGGCAGTTTGCATAGTATTTCTGGTACTACAAAAGCTAGATTGCAGGAAGGAGGCTTTCAGGTTAGATACAGCTCAAATTGTCAAGTCCTCTGTCCTAAGTGTGTCGTGTCTTCAGCAATAGGGACATACCTTCAACCTCTGAGATGCAACAAAGGCCTACATTAATATATAGCTTTTGGACAGTTTGTACTTCCTGACTACCAGACCCTACTCCTTCTTCTGTCTGTGTTAACCTTCTCCTGACTCCCCAGTTGGAGCCCCCTCCTTACTTTTTCAGTTTCTCCTTTTAGAATATTATCTATATCCTGCTATTCCCAACTTAAGCCCTGCCCGCAATGGTCACTTGTACTTTCCTGGTCTCTGCATTTACTCTGTTTTATATATCCACATCTGAAGATTTATAGCTAGTAACCACAGATCAGAGAGAACATATGACAGTTGTCTTTCTGGGTCTGAGCTACTTTAGTTAATATAAGCTTTATCATCACTGACTGACAAATTTATTTCATTTTTTCTTTACAACTGAATAGTATTCCATAGTGTCTATGTATCACATTTTCATTATCCATTCATCCATTAAATGGCATTTGAATTGTTTCCATTTCTTAACTATTGTGAATAGGGTAGCAATGAACATTGCTGAGTAAGTATCTGTGGAATTAATAGGAAGGTGAATCCTATAGGCATGTGTCAAGGATATATTTTTCTTTCCAATGAAGAAATGTTGTGGGTATTTTAATTGAAATTGTATTGAATGTCTAAATTGCTTTTGATAGGTGGGTGAAGTGGAAACTTAAGAGTTCGTTGGAAAGTCAGTTGGATGGTGTTTTGCTGGGGCAACACATGAAGAAATGCTTTGTTAAAGTGGACACAGTTGTGAAAGGCTAAGGGAGACTTGTGAAGGAACATTTCACTGAAGCAGACACAGGAGAGAGAATGTTCTGCTAAAGCAAGCACATGAAAGGACATGTGATGAAAGATTCTTTGGTAACTATAGGCATGTATTCATCTGCCTTACATTGCGTAGTTGAACTGAATTTGTCAGGACACCATAGAGAGAAAAGCACCAAAAATCTGGTGGTGTGGTGCAGTTTTTTTGCTCCTTCCAAGGACTGATTGGATACACGTGCGGAGGCAAAACATGTGCCAAGGGAAGACACATGGAGGCTATAAATAGGTCTCCATTGAGTAACAGAGACAGAGCTTGGCTTGCTGGTACAGCTAGTTGTACAATGCTTGTGGTTTTCACATCTTTGCTGATCTTTGCTTCCCTGAGAGAGGCACAGCTGAGAACTTTTCTTGGTGTTCCTGTTGGTCCCTCCTGCTAACTTGAGGCCAGGCTAAGGCCTGGCTATCTCTGCTGGGTCCTGTCACCACTGTTGCTAATCTGACTCTACTGAACTAGACTGCTTGTTTACCCATGAAGTGTTAGTGGATCAAGGTGCCACTGCCTGCTAATCTGTGAACTAAATTGCTGATTTCCAGACAACACAGACAGGAATTGCTCCAAAACACCTTTCTAAACAGGTCTACTTCCACCATATCCTTTCTTTTCCATTACCTCTGTCTGGTAGGTGGTGAGTGACAAAAAAAGTTAAAGCATTTAAAACCCATCATTAAAAATAAAATTAAAAAATATTACAGGCAGGTAGCTTTCACAATATTAATTCTGTTCTATTAACATGGGATGATGTCTTTCTATTTTCTAATGTGTTTCCCATTCTCTTTCTTCAGAGATTTGGAATTTTCATTGTAGAGGTCCTTTACTTTCTTGCTTAGTTTTTTTAAAAGATATTTTGTTGTATTTGATGCTATCATAAATGTGACATTCTCCATGTTCTCAATGTATTTGTTGGTGGTATATTAAAAAGTTGTTGATTTTTCTAAGTTACTCTGCCACTTTGTTGAAGTTGTTTCTAGAAGTTTTCTAGTGGATATTTTGGGATCTCATGTCTAATATCCTATCATCTGCAAATAGGGATGATTTTAATTTTTTTTATTCCTATCTGTATCATTTCCCTTGCCATTTCTAGTCTTATTACCCTACATATTGTTTCCAGCATTAGATTCAAAACAAATAGGAATAGAGAGCAGGGTTGTTACATTCCTGATTTTAATGGGATTGTTTCTCTATTTAGAATAATGTTGACAAGCAGTGGGTTTGTCACACCTAGCCTTTATTATGTTGAGGCACATTCCTTCCAGTCCTACTCTCTCTAGGATTTTATTATGAAACAATTTTGGATTTTATCAAAGGGTTTTCCTGTATCTATTGATATTATGTGATTTTTGTCTAAAGTTTACTTGTGTGGTTTATTTATTTACTTGCATATGTTGAACCATCACAGTATTTCTGGGATAAAGACAAGTTGATCATGGTGGATAATCTTCTTGATATGAACCTGTATTAAGTTTGCTAGTATTTTCACACCTATGTTAACCAAGGATATTGGTTTTGTTTTCATGGGTCATTACTTGGTTTTGGTTTGAGAGTAGTACTGGCTTCATAGAAGAAATTTGGAATTGATCCTGCTATTTCTATTTTTAAATAAGATTTAAGAAATATTGGTTTTGTAGTCCTTCTTTGAAAGTCTGGTAAAACTATCTTGTGAACCCATGTGGTCCTATGGTTTTTTGTCTGTGTTTTTGTTCATTTGCCCAGAGGGCCTTTAAAACTATTTCAACCCCCTCCTTTTTTTTTCACCCCCCCTCCTTTTTTATGGATCTCTTTAGATGCTTTCTCTTATTGGTTTAACTCTCATATTTTACATAAAAATTTATCCATTTCTTTTTAGATTTTCCAGATTTTTAAAGAAATATCTTATAATATTCTCTACTCCTTTGCTGTCAGTTACGGAGTTTCTCTGTCCATTTCTGATTCTGTTACTTTGAGTTATCCTTTTCTTTCTTTTAGTTAATTGTGTCAAGGGTCTGCCAACCTTTATGTTTTCAAAGAATTAGTT
Organism: Mastomys natalensis; assembly: GCA_021653895.1. Taxonomy (NCBI): domain Eukaryota; kingdom Metazoa; phylum Chordata; class Mammalia; order Rodentia; family Muridae; genus Mastomys; species Mastomys natalensis. Next base: position 5,763 of record JAJTUV010001809.1, on the reverse strand, counting down.
CTTAGATTCATGGATTCATTGTATTTTTCTTGGTTTTTAATTTGTTAATTTCTGCTTTGAATTTTATTTCTTATAATCTCCTGGGTTTGGTTTTAGGTTGTTTCTGGCTTTCCAAAGTTTTGAGTTTCACCCTGAAGTTTTTAATTGTATTCTTTTTGATTTTAAGGGAGGCACTTAGTACTGTAAACATTCTTGACAATTTTTAATGTATCCCAGAGATTTTGTTGTGTCATGTTTTCATTTTTATTTAGTTCCAATAATATTTTGATTTTGTGTTTTATTTATTCTTTGACATTTTTACTAATGATTTGTTTAATCTCCATGGTTTACATTAGTAGAATTTTGTTTGATGCTTATTTTAAGTTTTATTGCATAATGGTCAAACAGAATACATGGGATTATTTCAGGATTTTTTTTTTTTATTTGTTAAGGTCAGTTTTGTGATCCACCCTGTAGCTTATATTAGAGCAACTTCCATATGCTGTACAGTATAATATATATTTGGTGTGTGTATGAGTGGGATGGGGTGGAATATTCCATAGATATATGTTAGATCCATTTGATGTAAGATGTCATTTAATTCTTAGGCTTCTCTATTTATTTTTTGTTCAGGTCATCTATCTATTATAGTAAGTGGGGTGTTGAAGTCACTGTCACTAAGTTTGTAGTAATCTACATTTTTAAGTTTTTGACATGCTTTTAACGGAAGTGGGTGCAACTGGGTTTGTCTTATAAATATTTTCTCTCTTATTATATTTTATTAAATAATACCTTGATTAGAATGAGATACCTTACTTAGTCTTGTCTGCTTAGTTCTAGTTTGAAGTCTATTTTGCTATTTTGCCAAATATTAATATGTCAAAGGCTACTTGCTTCCTGATCCCATTTAGAATACTATGTTCCATCCTTTCATATTAAGGTGCTGTGTATAGTTAAAACTAAAATTAGTTTCTTGCAGACAACAGATAGATTTTGTTTTGTTGTTGTTGTTATTTTTTTTTTTAGTTTTGGAAATTTTTCTTCTATAATTTTGTTAAAGATCTGGTCTATGTCATTGTCTTGGTATTCTTCTCTTTCATCTATTCCTATAATTCAAAGATTTTGTCTGTTGGTGGTATTCCACATTTTCTCCATATTGATTTCTTGCATTTGTTAATATTTTATATTATTTATTTGTTTTGTCTAGATCTTTTCCTTTACTTTTGAGTCCTGATGTTCTATCTTCTGATTCATTCATTTTACCTGTAAGGTTTTCTCCTGAGTTTTCTAATTAGGTTATTGAATTTTTTGATTCCATCTTTATTTAGGTTCTGTTCACTTCAATGTTTTTGCCTCCTTATTTAATTCAGTTTTCAAAACCTAAATTATATTCCTTATTTCATTCAGCTGCTATTTGTATTTTCATAGACATCACTCAGATATTTATCTTCTTTAAATTTAATGAAATCTTTGTGTTTTCTTTAAATCCCTTTAATTCTTTGATAAAATCAATTTATTATTGTCCTAAATTCTGTATCATGAGATTATTTAAGTAGTTCTCATTAGACAACACTTCTTTACGACTAACAGGTTTGATGAGAGGCATGCTTCCTTGCACACTCATGCTGGTTTTATTCATATAGTTTGAGCTTAACATGTGGATTTCTTTGGTTGTATGTCTGGTGAGATATGACCTTCCTTAAATTGAGACACTTTAGAAGTTGCATGACTCAAGGTAGGCTGGGTAAAGCTGGTAGACAAGCTGTTTCATTGGACCTGGAAAGATAACTAGGCTTTTGGGTTTATAGTTGTCAACAGATAGAGAAGGGTATGAGAAGAAAAGAGCTTCTCACCAGCCAAAGATGGCTCATGAACAAAATGGGTTTAAAGGCCATCAATTTAGAGCTAATCCTATGAGTCTGAAGAGGGCAATATGTGGAGTGAAGGATGAAAAAAAGAACACTTGGGGAACTTACCATGCAAAGGAAGCCTATAAATAAAGAGGATTTTCAAGTCTTGGACCTAAAGCTAGGCTTATGGGTGTGAAGATGGCAGCAGGTAGGTGGAGGAAGGGATCCCATTTTGTATCTTTGAGTATTTTTATGTTGGAATTTCTAAGATTGAGAGCCTTCTTTTACACACACACACACACACACACACACACACATACACACACACACACACACACACACACACACACACACACACACGATTCTATAGTATCTGTCTTGGTCAGTTGTTGTAAAGAAACACCACAACCAAGGCAACTTATAAAAGAAAGCATTTAACTAGGGGTTTGCTTACCATTTCAGAGACTTAGTCTATTGTCAGTACAGCAGAGAGCTTGGCATCAGGCAGTTATGGTGCTAGAGAAGTAAACAAGAGCTACATTATGAGCCACAAGCAGAAAGAGAGAGACTGTGGGCCTGACATGGACTTTTGAAACCCTAAAGCCTACCCTAAGTGTCGCTTCCTCCAACAAGAGCACACTTTTTAACTTTTCTAATCCTTTCAGAGTTCCACTTCCTGGTGACTAAGGATACAAATATAAGAGCATATGGGGGCCCTTCTTATTCAAGCCACCACAAGTATATACTATCTGTCTGTTAGCATGACAACTGTACACTATGGCTTAAAAGAATGAATACTGTACTTATTGCTCTAGTCCACTTGTTTGATGGGGTCTCCAACAAAGTGAATAAAACTTGTATTTTATTAGAAAGGATCAGAAGGAAACATACTTTCAACAGTCTGTTTCTTGTAACTATATGTTTTCCCCTCTCTCGATCAATAAGACCACTCAATTCTTACATTAACTGTTGCTTATCTATTACTGCCTACAATAGTGACATAAACATTCTCTTTTATACCTGCAGTCATCAGGGTCAGGTGATATCAATGGTTTATTCATCTGTCATGTAAAGATGTCATTGGGTAGACATGCATTTGATTTGCTGACCAGGATCTGGATACTCTGATTTCCAAGCTCTGAACTTACTTCAGCTGACCTATCAGCTGGAGTTATATAACCACAATTTTCAGCATTTGGGGATCTCAGTTATTAGACCACAAAGTTGCTGTTATATTATCTTATATTATATTTAATATGCTTAAAATGTTTTAGATTCATTTTCCCTAAGTGTATTTTTAAAATAATCTGGCCTCAATGGGAGAGGAAGCACCTAGCCTCTCAGAGACTTAAAGTGGCAGGGTGGGGGATACAGGAGGAGGGCGTACTCAGAAAAGAAGAGATGGGGAAGGATTGTGGGAGGGGGTGACTGGGACGGGTTATAAAGTGAATAAGCAAAAAAAATAAATAAATAAAATTAAAAAAAAAAAGAAAAGTTGTGGGAAATCCCAAAAAACAAACAAACAAACAAACAAACAAACAAAACAAATAATGGTCCAGGCCTTAATGGAATTGTGATCTGTATTTGAGAAAGTAAATCTTTTAAAATTATAAAAGCCCATTTATTCTTTCTATATCTCTTTTCCCCATTTTTCCTTTTCATAGCTTGATTTAGACTTTGGGTTCTAAACCTAGTCCATTATTTATTGAAGAAAGTTTACTTTTAATTAGCCTCAGCTTTATTCAATTTTACTATAATAGTTTGATTTTTATATAAAATATTCAATCATGCTTTACCATATGGTGAACATCATTTATACATAAAAGCTACTTGCTGTTATACCTTTGGAAATCATTAGAGAATCTCAGTAAGAGTTTTCCAGCCATCTGCTTCTTTTTCAAACCCTGTGTTGATGTAGACGTCTGTAGTGGTGACTCTGAGGTCATTAAGCTATAGTGTCCAGTTAAATGCCCTTGTGAATAACCCTCTAGAAGTAAGGCCTACATGAAGAGATCACTTCAATGGCTTGGATATCAAAGTAGAGTTTCCCATTTTACTAGATTGGAAGAAAATTTAAATCTCTATCTCCCCCACACCTACTGTTTCATCAGGGCATCTTCCTGTAAGAAAGCCAATAGGTCCCAGTCTTACCAGTGGGGCTCATTGTGATGTAATTAATCATATTGTTAGTCTTCCTTACCTCTTTTTAAAAATGTCAGCAGCATTCTAATAAACCACCCCCTGGGACATGTAAATATCTGTTTCTCAAGTTTTAGTTAACAGAAAATGAAATGGTCACAAAAATAGGCTAAAGGGATATAAATTATCAACCAAAGTTCAGAAGTAGAAACAGGTCAACACTAATATTATACTATAAATCATTGTGGAGATGATTCAATTTATAAAAATTCAGTTTTGACCCAAATTTTCTAAAATATCTTTATTGCACAGGGCGATACATATTTGTCTTTAGATAGGCTCCTATTTTTTTCAATCAAGCCATTTAGTGATCTAACTGCTCATTTATTTTTAATGAATAGAAATGTATATTGATATATGAAGTGGACCTCTTTTTTTTTTAATCTCTATGTTCATTTAAAAATTTATATATACATTTTATTTTTATACACACATTTTACATGTTGTTGAAAACAAAATCAAATGATATGTCAACTGGGGAACAAAGAAGCAAAGTTTCACCACTGGTCAACAAAATTACCTATACAAACTGACATCTAAATTACTCAGTTATTAGAGTAACCCCCAAGTACCATAGTTCATAATGTCCACTCTGAGAGTCACTGTGAGGAAAAAAATCACTTTCATATAATGAAATAATATGGTAGATAAATACTGAGATTAAACCTGTGATTCATCTCACTTTGCATATGTCCCACTGAGTTGATGGGGTAAGGAATATTAAGAGGTAATTTTCACATTTTGTCCAGAGTTTTTCCATTGCCTCTCACTGAATAAACTACTCTGAACTAAATTATAGCACAGGGTAAAATTCAGAGTAGATGAGGAGACAAAGTAGTTTTGTGAGAGTACTGCATAATTCAAAAATAATAAAATAAAAATAATAAATAAAAATAATAATTATTATTATAATTAATTAAAAACTGAAGCAAAATTCCTGAGCTTGATAATCTCAAAATCTGTTTATTGCAAATCTAATCTTCGCAGTGATGAGTTATGTTCATATTACTCAGTGAGATGAAACAAGGGTCAACCATATTTTTAAAAACATTCTTTTCTAAATAAGCATTTAGAAGTACTTACATCTTATTTTGGGAGGTGGGGGGCTTTTGCTGACCTTATGTGTGAGATAGATTCTGAAGTAAATAACTAAGGGAGGGTTTTGGTGGTCTAAATGATAGTTGTGAGGCCTTTCATACAATCTTTTCACTCACTAAAGGTTTAGGATGTTTTTTGCACATACAACTAAATTATGCTTCCTTGGCTAATTGCAATGCCCCAAGAACAAGAATCTCAGTCTTTCATTTATTTGGAATTTCCAAGCAATACTAGGCTAGCTTACAATAGGTACTCAATAAATGTTTATTTAATAAGACTGAAAAAGGTACCATATAATATTTGGTCAGGCCAAGTGTTCGTTCAGTAAGAAAACAGCATTTGTTTTTAAAAATAAGTGAAAACTTTTAGTGCTTTGAGATTTCAACTGAATATAAATATTCCAAAGTCTTGTATTCAAAGGAAGTGCTTACTATGCCAGAAGGTGCAGCTAACATTTAACCCCAAACTGTTGATCTTTGACTATGCTAACCCTCAAGGTAGATTTTTTTTTTACTAGAGTCATGAAAGAACCATTCTAGAAGAAAGACAGATTTTTTTTGATATCCTACAAAATATGGCAGAAAGATTCACTTTTAGATTTCAATGACAACTAAGGAATGTTAAAGTAAAGCATATA